>PVLD010031604.1:0-15546 GCA_004027595.1 Dinomys branickii | reverse complement strand
CCAGCATTAAGAAATCATCCAATAACAAATGCTGATGAGGCTGTGGAGAAATAGGAACTCTTCTCCACTGCTGGTGGGAATGCAGACTGGTGAAACCACTGTGGAGATCGGTTTGGAGATTCCTCAGAAAACTAGATCTAGAGGTCCCACTCAACCCAGCTATTTCCCTTCTGGGTATTTTCTCAGAAGATCTGAAAGCATCATACCACCGCGATATATGTGCACCCATGTTTATAGCAGCACAATTTGTAATAGCTAAATTGTGGAAGCAGCCCAAACGTCCATTCACAGAGGACTGGATAAAAAAACTGTGCATTTTTATATAATGGAATATTACTCAGCTATAAAGAAAGACCAATTTGAGGCTTTTATAGGCAAATGATCACAATGAGACACCATACTCATAAGTGAAATAAATCAGAGGTACATATGCAAGCAACGTATTGTATCACTAGTGTAAGAACCTGAAAGAGGGAACATAAATTAGCAGGTATGAAGGGAATCTGCTCAAAAGTAAAGAGCAAATGGGATGAGGAGAAGGAAAAAAGGAAGAAAGGGACAAATATGTATCTATGTATGTATATGCAGGATGGCTAACATGGTTCCACTATTGACTTATGTCGCTTTATGATAAGGAACAGTTAATGATTGTTTGATCAAGATTGTATATGTGTTTTCCTGAGCATACTCTTTGAAGTTATCAATATGTAATACAACAACCATTGTTAATTCCCTGTCACTTTGTCTATAATTCAATTTTGATTATACTGTTCTTGTGCTACTTTGTGTCTTTTTGTTAATGTTTTCCTTTTTTTGTCATTCTTTTTTTTCTTTTATACATTTAAAAATTAAAAAGAAGAAGAAGAAGAAGAACTGCAAATGTGGAGTGGTGCCAGCCCAGGAGAGAGGTTGTTAGTTGTCATCAGCAAGGTCATAGGGGTGGGACCACCAAACCCCTCTGGGACACACATCTCACCACCATATGCCCTACATACCAGACACAGAGCTACAGGACTTAATGTTTATCTTAATGAGTTTCAGTCTTATTTGGGTCTGATTCTATTCCTCCCTTTTAGAATCTGAATGTTTACCCTGTGCCATTGTACCTTGGGATTCTGTAACTTGTTTTTTAAATTTTAGTTTCATTGCTAAGAGTTTTCCTTAACTCTCAAGAGAAATTCGGATTTGGAATTTTAAAAACTGATTGAACTATTAGGACTTTGGAGTGTGAATAATTTTTTTCTTTGTATACAAGACAGTTGTATCATGTAAGGTGAAATTATGATCTTGTTTTTATTTGGGTATTAAGTGCCATGACAAACAGTGTATGGATGGCCAGTGATGAGGACATTAAGAAAATTTACCAATAGCCAAAAAATATAGGAAAGATAAGTTTACTCCAATCAAAGTACATGCTCAAGAGGGACAGTGTGTGTTTCTGTGAGAGGAAACACAGGCAAAGTGAGAGACTGGTTTCTATAAGGGACTGAAGATGTGAGAGGCCTTAGTTGGCAAATCTAGATATCTCAGGAATGTTTCTTTTGGAATAACTGGTTTCTGCTGATCCTTTAGGGTTTGTTTTGTTTTGTTTTTTGGCATTTATGAGACAGGGTTTCACTATGCAGTTCAGGTTGGTGTTGAACTCACTTTGTAGCCCAGATTGGCCTCAAACTCACAATGATCCTCCTGCCTCAGCCTCCCGAGTACTGGGATTACAGGCGTATGCCACCTCGCCCAGCACGTTCAGTCGTACACTAAAGCTGAAAATTTTCAAGGCCTCTCACTTAGACCCCAGGGAATTCCCTCCAGACATAGGTAAAGATAACTATATGTTTTAACCTGTTTGGGAAAGTTGAGGGCTTAGCTCATTGGAAGGAAAGAATGGATTTCATATTTATTTTTATCTTGTGCTGTCTCTGGTCAGCAATAGTGCAATGCCCCATGATTGTTCAATACCTGCTGGGTCGGATTGTTTAAAAGACATTGGAGTGCTGAGAATTTTAACCTTTTGTCCCTACACTGACTGTGGCTTGGGTGTCAGGTTGAAAGGGTTGGAACATGATGGTTAAGCTTGATTGTGTCAATTTGATTGGCTTGGAAGCCTCCCAAAGGATTGGTTGTTATGGCTTATGTCTAGATGTGCCCCCAAAGCATCATGCAATCATAGGTAGCTGGATCTACAGTATGTGCTGCTGTGATTAAGTATGTGAATCTGGGATCAAGGGTGTGATTACTACATTAGTCCACTGATTGGTTTAGTTCTGGGAGTGCATAACAAGATGGCCCTCCCTGGGTGTGAGTGTCCCGCCTTAAGGGCAGGGAGCCTGGATAGAATATAAGAGATAGACAGATGGCTCTGGTGGACACTTGCAGCCTGCCTCCTTGATACTTCACTGCTTTGCCGCCTTCTGGCCTTCTGCCTGCCATGAACTATTTCTCCTCTGCGATGCCCCTCTGCCACCCTGCCTTGGGGCCAACTAACTCTGAACTGAACCCTCTACAAACTGTGAGATCAATAAACCTTTCCTCCCTTAACTTTGGGTGTTGGGTTTTTTGTCTCAGCAATGAGAAAAGTAACTAAGACACTGGTGGAACACACTTCTGAAGGTGTAACCCTGGGGTCTAAGTCTGGTCCCTCAGCCCTTCCACCCTGGAGCTGTTCCTCTGTTGTCATTCCTGGTCACCATGAACTAAGCAACTTTGTTATGCCACACATTTCTGCCATGATGTTCTTGCCTCGTGACAAGTTGACCATGTACTGAATTCCTGGAAACAATGAGCTAAATTAATTCTTTCCTCCTTAAAGTTGTAGGTGTCCTGTGCAGTGTCCACCAATGAGAATGCTGAATAATACACCAAGTACATTCTCTGACCATTAGAATTTTAGAAATGTAGGGCTGGAGGTACAGCTCAGTGGGCTAAGTGCTTGCCACTAAGCACTACGGCCCTGAGTTTGATCCCCGGTCCCGGAAAAAAAAAAAAAGAATTTTAGAAATGTAAAACATAATTATAACTACTGGTAATTATGGAAGATGGTTGAAGAAACTATTTTGGACCACTGGAGCATAGTTAATAACTGCAGTACCCTGGGAAGTGTTTGATGGAAGAAGCAGGTAAGTGCTAGTGAATTCTGGCGCTTCATGAATGCCTGTATCACACAGCCTTCAGCCTCATGCAGGCAGAATTGGAGTGCTAATGTGATTTGCTGGGGTCCAAGTGGACAATAGAAACATTTCTCTCTAAAAACTAGAATTATGAATTTTGATTGCTTCTTTTGATCACTGTAGAGCCAGAACAGAGGCTGGCTGTTGTTTCAAATCTATAGGCTGAAGTGGCTTTCCTGGTAGCACTGAAAGAGAATTGAAATAGACAAAACATTCTTTTTTTCTCCTTTGTCTTACCAGAGTTAGGTATTTAAAGACTCTTTGTCAGGTCACTGGCTGGCTATGGGAATCATGGAGCAGGGACTTCAATGGCCACACAGGACAAGGAATATAGTGCTTGCAAAAATGGTTTGATGAAGTTACCAAGCAAATGGATGACTGTAGCCTTTGTCAAGCAACTGCTACAACCTCTGGAAAGATTTCCAGAGTTACCACATACAGTATGTAAAATGTCCACTGCTTAACAACAATATTACAAAGCATACAAAAGAATAAATAAAACCCCCCAGGAAAATGTCACCTATTTACAGAGAAAAGAGGAATTGACAAATTATTGTTGAAGAATCCCAGACATTGGGCCGGGATATAGCTCAGTGGCGCAAGTGCCTGCCTGGCAAGTGCAAGATCCAGAGTTCAATTCTAGGTACCAAAGAAAAAAAAAAAATGTAACTATTAAGAATCCCAGACATTGAGCTTACTAGATAAAACTTTAAATTAATTGTCTTAAATGTACTCAAAGTAGCAGAAGGAGACTATAGATAAAGAAGCATATGAAATCAAGGGGATTATGTATGAAAAGGTAAGGAATATAAATAAAAGGTAGAAGCTTCAAAAAGGGGCTAAGTTTGGTGGCACATGCATAATCATGCCCGGAAGACTGAGACAAAAGGATGGAAAGCAGCTATGCTCACCACTACACCACCAATGCACAACAAAAGGATGGAAAGTTTGAATCCAGAGTAAGCAATTTAGTGAGACCCTGTCTCACAATAAGAAAACATTTACAAAGGACTGGGGTATTAGGCCTCTGGTTATAGGCCTGGCTTCAATCCACAGCAACACCGACAGACAGACAGATGCACAGACACACACACAGGCACAGGAACCAAATTGTATACTGAAAAGTGTAATAGCTGAAATAAAAAAATTTACTTCAGGGGTTTATCAGGCGATCTGATCAGATAGAAGAAAGAATCAGTGAACCTGAAAATGGGTCAAATGAATTTACCCAATGAGAGGAGCAGGAAGAAAAAAAAATGGAGAAAACTGAACAGAGCTTAACACTCCACAGAAAACCATCAAGCAGACCTACGCACACATTCTAGGAGTTTTGTAGGGAAAAGAGAGAAAAAGGAATCAGAAAAACTACTTAAAGAAATAATGATAAGAAACTTTCTAAATTTTATGATAGAAGCGAATCTACAAATTAAAAAAAAATTCCAAAAAGGATAAACTCCGTGAGTTTTAATTTTTCAAATCATTTCTATCTTTCAAATATTTCAATCTTTCAGAAAAAAATTAAGAATAAAATCTGAAAGGTAGCAAGAAAAACTACTCATCATACTCTAGGAAATCACAGTAGAATTAATATCCAATTTTTTTGAGACAGGATCTCACTATGCAGTTCAGGCTGGCCTTGAACTCGCTCAAATTCACAACAATTCTCCTGCCTCTCCCTCCCAAGTGCTGGGATTACAGGCGTGCACACCATGCCTGGAAAATCCAATTTCTTATCAGGAATCATGGAGTCACAATTCTGAAATGCAGTGGGATAGTGAAGTGCTGAGAAAAATCCTTGTCAACCAAGAATTCTCTTTCAAAACTAAAGGACTGGTAAAGACATTACCAGAAACAAAAAAGTAGACGGAGTTCATTGCTAGTAGACCTGCCCTTCCATAGTTGGTAAAGGGAGCCCATTAAACCCGTAAAGAGAAAGAAAGATCACCAGGAAAGGCAGCTACCAAGTAAGTATAAAAGCTAGAATTAACCATGTCTTGGTATGAAAACCTTCTTTTTGTTTCATATGGTTAAAAAGACAAATGCATAAAATAAACATAAAACTATGTTAAGAGGCACACATGTGTAAAGAAATAATTTGTGAAAATAACAACATGAAAGTAGGTGAAAGGAATGGGATAGAAAGAGTACTAATGTATGTTATTGAAGTTAAATTGGTATTACATGATGTTTTGACCAAATTCTCACCAGACTTTCATAAACAAAAGTGTTAACTGCCCTCCCATGGTAACCACTAAGAAATAACTTAGCAGGTCTGTCACCCCAGCACTTGGGAGGCTGAGACAAGAAGATCCCTGAGAGTTCAAGGCCAGATTGGACTATATAGTTAGTTCAGGGCCAGCCTCAATTACAGAGGAAGACCCTATCTCAAAAACAAAAAAAAAACTACCTTAAATATGCACCTACAAGTAAATTAAGAGGAAATCAGCAGTGTGAGGTGACACATGCCCGTAATCTCAGTACTTGGGAGAATCATAGTGAGTTCAAAGCCAGCCTGGGCCACATAGAGGATTTACGCCCAGCCTGAAGTACCCAAAGAGATCCTCTATGAGAAAAAAACAAAGGAAATCAAAATGGTATACATGAAAAAAAAATATATATATATACCTGAACCAAATACATCAAGGAGGCAGTATTGAGGGAATAGAGAAGAAAAGGGGAAAAATATAAGACTTATAGAAGAAAAAGTACAATAGCAGAAGTTAATCCTTCATTATCAATAAATACTTTAAATACAAATGAACACATCAACTAAAAGACAGATGTTAGAAGAATGAATTAAAATAACCTAATCCAACAATATGCTGCTAACAAGAGATTTATTTGAGACCCAAAGACAAAAATAGGCTTAATGTTAAATGAGAGAAAGATATATTACATGAAAATAGTAACTAAAAAAGAATCGGGATGGGACCAATAAAGAAGGACTTAATAGTACAAGTCAATGTAGACATAAAAGACACATTCAGAACACCAGAGAACAGTAAGATGTGTACTCTCCAGAGCACAGGGAACCATCTCTGGGAGAGAACATATGTTCGGCATAAAATTATTCTTAATAAGTAATAAAAGGTTAAAACCACACAAAGTATTTTCTCTAATCACAATGGAACGAAACTAGAAATTAATGACAAATGGAAAACTGGCAATTTCACAGGTATGTGGAAATTAATACACTCTTCCACAAGAAATGAGTCCAATGATAATTTACTATGACATTAGAAAGTACATGGAGATGAATACAAACAAAAACACACATATTAACATTTATAGAAAGCAGGGAAAGCAGTACCTAGAGAGCAATCCATGGCTAGATGATAAAGCCTAATTTAAAAAGAAATAAGAACTGACACCTGCTACATAAATTTGTACTTCAAAAGTTGGACATGGCAGTCCACGCTGGTCATCCCAGCACCCTGGGAGACTGTGGCAGGAAAATTGAAAGTTTGAGCCTAATTTGGGTAATTTAGAAAGACCCTGTCTAAACACACACACACACACACACACACACACACACGGGCTGTGTGGAGAGCTGTGTTGGGCTCAATTCCCAATGAGAAAGAGAGAAGTCTTTTGTTCCAGCAATGGTAAAGCTGACCAATATACAACATTAATAAAAGAAGCAGAAAATACATAATAATCTCAGTGGGAGCTACAGAAGCATTGGAAAAACTTCAGCATTCTTTCATGATAAAAATATTCCACAAATCAGAAATATAGGAGGGACTTTTGTAGAAAACACACAGCTGACATGATAACATACTAAAAGCTTTCCTTTCCTGCAATCAAGGTCAAGACAAGGATGCCACTTTAGCCACTGCAATTTACTATTGTACTGTAAATCTTATTTTGAGCAATGGAACAAGAAAAAGAAATACAAGGTGTTCAAGTTAGAAAGGAAGAAGTAAACCCACCTCCATTTGGAGATAATATGATTCTACATATACAAAATCCCACAGAATTCCAGACATTTATTATATCTAATAAATTTAGCAGTTCCAGAGTCCAAGATCACACATAAAAATAGTTGTTTTTTGTACTCAAGTAAAAAAAAAATCAGAACAGGAAGTTCATTAAACAACTCCATTTACAATAACGCTGAAAAGAATAAACTACCTAGGAAAACAGTTAAGCATGGAATTCAAAGACCTGTACACTCAAAATTACTAAATATGCTGAAAGATATTAGTGAAAACCTGAATAAATGAAGATATTCCACATTTAAGAATTGGAAAAGGAGGGCCAGGGATGTAGCTCAGTGGTACAGCACCTGCCTGGCAAGAGTGAGGTTCTGAGTTCAATTTCTGGTATCAGAAAAAAAGAATTAGAAAAGTTAGTATTATAAAGATGACAGTACTCCCCAAAGTGATCTACAGATTCTAGAATCTCTATCAAAATTCCAATGGCTTTTATGCAGAAAAGGAAAGCTGATCCTCAAATTCATGTGTGCCTGCAAGGAGCACTCAATGGCCAAAGTAGCACTGACAAGGAAAAAAAAGTAGAAGGACTCAGATTTCCTAATTTCAAAGCTTACTCCAAAACTACAATAATCAAAACAGCATGATATCGACCAAAGGATGGATATATAAATCAATGGGATAGAATGAGTGTCCAGAAATAGAATATCCATGAGCAATTTTTTTTTACAGTCTTAGGCGCTGACCCCTACATCTCACATGTGCTAGGCAAGTCCTCTCTCACTGAACTATATCCTAGACTTTTTTTAAAATTTTATTTTGAGATGGGGCCTCACAACATTGCCCGGTCTGACTTGAACTTGTTGTTCTTCTGTCTCAGCCTCTCAGGTATCTGGGATTACAGGTGTGCACCAGCATACTCAGCTATAGCTTATTGGTGTTTGACAAGGACACCAAGGCCATTTAGTGGAGATAATAGTCTCTAACATATTGTGCTGGGTCAAGCAGACAACTACAAGCAAAACAATGAATTTAAACTCCCTCCTCTCTCTGTATGCCAAAATTAACTCAAAATGAATCAGTAAAACTAAAAATAAGACCTGAAACTATAATCTTCTTAGAAGAAAACATAGCAGTAAGTCTCTGGGCCTTAGATGTAACAATAGATTTTGCTCTTGTTCTTTTTTGAGACAGGATCTCACTATGTAGTTCAGAGTGGTCTTGATATCACTATTTACCTAAGCTGATCTTGAACTTGCACCAATTCTCCTGCCTCAGCCTCCCGAGTGCTGGGATTACACATGTGCACCACCATGCCTGATGATGTAGCCACAGATTCTTGAATTTCACACCAAAAGCATAAGTAACAGCAAGAACAACATAAAAATATTAGACTCCATAAAATTTGAGATCTTCTACATGTCAAATTATATCATTCAGAATGTGAAAAGATAATTTACTGAAATATATCTTTTAATAGTTTAATATCTAGAATACACAAAGAACATTTGCAACTCAAAAACAAGAAGACAAGCAGCTTAATTTTAAAATGTACATAGGAAAAAAATGGACAAAGGATTTGAATAGACTTTATACAAAGAAGATATACAGATGACCAATAAGCTTATACAAAGAAACTCAGCACCACTGACCATTAAGGAAATGGAAATCAAAATGGCAAGATACCATTTCCTTTCCATTAGGATGGTTATACTAAGAAGAGAGATGGTGGGAAGTATGATGCTGATGGTATGGAGAAACTGTAACACCCATGTGCTTCTCCAGAAATGTAAAATGGTGTACCCATTTTGGAAAACAATCTGTCTATTCTGTGGCAGCTTAACATAGAGTTATCATAAAACCTAGAAACTCATATCTAGGTATGCACTCACAATAAATAAAAACATATATCCATACAAAATCTTATACATGACACTCCCTAGTAGTTTTTTCCATAACAACTAAAAGCAGAAACAACTCAAATGTCAAGAACTGATTAATGAATAAACAGTGATGGTATATCCATTCAGTGGAATATTATTCACTCACAAAAAGAATGAAGTACTGATATATGCTGTAACTTGAAGGAAATTTGAAAACATAAGCAAAAGAAACAAAGCACGGAAAAATGTATTATATAATCCCACTTATGTGAAATGTCAAATCTGCAGAATAGGCAAATGTACAGAGACCCAAAACCGATTGATTTTTGCCAAGGACGGGAAAGAGAACAGAATGGATAATGACTGTTAAAGGATACAAAGCTTCCTCTGGAATGATGGAAATGTTCTGGAAAGTGGTGATATTTACACAAGCTTAGGAATATACTAAACCCACTGAACTGTACAATTTTAAATGGTGAATTTTATAATGTGTGAGAGTGACCTTGGTCACTTTATATTGAGAAAGTCACTATAACTGTGATAACAAAAGATCAGAACTGGGATGAGAGGTGCAAGTGAGAGAGACTAGGGAATTTACTCTGTAGAGAGAGTGGCCTAGATTGTGTGTGTCCTGGGACGTAAATGACTCTTCAGCTACAGTGGTGACGGGGGTGGGAGGTGGGGGTGGTGGATTGCGCTGACCCTGGTGCTGATCTCAAGGGATTTGGGTCTTTGGTAAACCTCCCTGGACACTCATTTCCCGTCAACGTTCTTATTCTTCATCCCGGTCCTGTGATTTGCCCTCCTGAACTGCTGGCCCCAAGACAGCCTCTCAGTGATTATGCGCAGCTGACGCAATGCCTCACGTACTCTTCAATAACTCCCATTGCTCCTTTGCCCTCAGTGGCCCGAGCCAAGCTTCAGTTCAAGAGCTAAGTTTAAGTTTTGCCCCCGGAGAAATGTCCTGTCCCTTAAGGCCAATCCTATGTGCATTCCTGGTCTGGAGAGGGCATAGGAGAAGAATGGAGTTGAAAAATCAGGGTGGCTAGAAGATGGGAGGTTCTAGTTCTCCTTGGCCACTTTGGGTTAGAGGTAGGTGATGACTCCAGCATTCTTTCCAGGTACAGCACGAAGAAGGCTCCTTCTAAAGTCTAATGTGAGACCAGCGTGGGCTACGCAGGAGGAATGGGAACGTCATTAGGCAAAAATGCTGGAGGAATGGGATTTCAGGAACAGTCGGTTCTATCTGGAACTAAGATTTGTCTGCACTGGCTTGTGTGTTGGGTGGAATTTAGGACAGAGGGTAAGAGGGAGAGAAAAATAGAGACACACACCATCCTCTCCCCAACCCACAACATCCATCGTACACCTTCCTCCCACTCCCAGGGAAAAATGCTGCCAAATGTTACTCTCAGACTTCCTTCCCTCTAATGTTTCCTTTTTAATACTCTTCTCTTCCTCCACCTTCCTTCTTGCTCTGCCTACTCACTCCCAGTTTTCATTCCTTCCTTGCTGCCACCCCTCCACCTCATCCTCCTTACTCCTCAATCTTGTGTTGAATGAAGCCTGTTGTCACTCCCAGAATGACCACACACTGAATTCGCTCCTCTTCTGGGACCCTACTTACTTATCCCCCCTCGCACTCTCTCTGAATCATATGTGGGCTGATTTCCTAAAAAGCAAAGACACAACAAGAGACACGATTGAGTAACAACAGAAAGTTGTCTGGAAAAATATTTGTAAATATTGTAAATATTTTTTGTAATATTTGTAAATTATGTATGGAGAAGTCCTCTCTTTTTTGGTCACACATATCTTCATCCTTCCCATCTGAAAGTCCTCTAAATCTACTCTCTATGCATAGAGGTAGAGGAAGCATTTCCAGAGATTTTTTACAAGTTTGTGGAAAGAAAAATGATTTTGCTCAAATGATGCTTCTAGGCTTACAAATGTGATCATGTTAGGAAACAGGATTCTTGGATTTCCTTCAAGATCTCTTAAACTACACTCTTTCATTCCATGGCTGCTTCTTCTCTTCTCAACTCTCAGTGATTGGTCCATCCCAGCAGTCAATCCACAACCAAACAAGCATTCTTTTAGAACTCATCTGTGAGAGAGTCTGTGTGTGCTCACAGTACTGAGGAGTACCCACGTCCTGACTTGCATTAAAATGGCAACACATGGGCAGAGCCATCAGGGCACAGGGCAATGTCATAAAAGTGACTTACTCTTGAGTCTTTGGAGGAATAAAATCAGGGGGAAGAACAGGCCTGAAAGGCAATCCAGGTGGGGCACTGAGGAACCAAGCAGGAGATTAGTGTGGCTAGAGGGCGGGAGGAAGGGAATGGCATCAACTGGCCTAGGTTCAGAGTCTCAGCTCTACTACTTCTCTGTGTGCAGTTATTTAACCTCTTAAGTCGCAACTTACAGTGACACTTGCTATGCTTTAGAAACATGAGAACAACCTATAAGAACCAAATAGGATAGTGCACATAAAATATTAGTATAGTACCTAGCACATAGTAAATGCTTGCTATCATGATAATTATTGCTACAACTTCTACAGCATAGTGAATGATTATTACTACTACTACGTGCCAGAGGAGTCTTTGTGAGAAAGCCTCTGAAGACCCATCGAAATGTGAATTCTTTCCTGCAGACAGTAAAGAGTTATGAAGCAGCATGAAAACATTCTGAAGTAGAGCAAGCAGACATCTTTTAAGAAGTTTACTTATGTCCCAGCATGGAATAAATGGATCAATGCCTGGAGGCAGCAATCTGCTTGGAAGCAAGAGCAGTGAGTCAGGGAGGAGGAGAAATTCGGCAGTAATTTCCAAGGAAGAACTGATCTTTCTTGCTACAATAGATGCCGCATGCAAGGCTGAAGAAGTGCAGCGGGGTGTGAGGACAGTAGGCAGAGAAGGACTTGGATTCGGAGTAATAAAGGATATGAATGATTACGGGATGGTAATGAGTGGCATGTGGGTCGGGGCTATGGCAAAGAAAAGACCAAAGTTGCTGGCTGTGTTTGACCATTAAAAACACCCCAGGAACTGTGAGGGTGACTCAGTTACCAGGAGCGGAGGAAGTGGGTGGTTTCAACGGTCCTGGAAGGTCCTGGAAGTCACTGTCTCCCCCTTTCCTCTTTTACACAAGGCTCCACTTTTGCTCAGCGCTTGGACTCTCCCTCCTCTCTCCTCCCTCCCCTTTCCTCAGTGCTCTGAGGTTTCTTCTTTCCTGACCGCTGCCCCTCACACACATGGGTCATCCTCAGTCTTCAGCAGTGCTGGTGCTGGGCCACACTGAGAAGCTGTTCAGCTCTTGTAGATGTCTTCTCTCATATTACTTAAAAATTTTTTTTTGAGACAGGGCCTCACTATGTAGCTCAGGGTGGCCTTAAACTCAATAACAATCCTCCTGCCTCAGCCTTCTGAGTTCTAGGATTTAGAGACTCCTTGTCTTTTTAAATTAAAATTTAATTTTTCAAAGGAGAAAAATATATATTCAATCACTCCCATTAACCAGCCATAACCACTGTTAACATTGTTAATATTTTGTGCTTTTATTTCTATCTTATTCCTTTTCTTCTTTTTCCTCAGCACTGGGATTAAACCCACAGCCTCGTTTGTGCTAGGCTACATCTCCAGCCTCATCTTTTCTGTTTTTCTTTCCTTATGGTACTTACGATTGACCCCGTGACCCACTGGATCGCATCTCTATTCCTTTCTTTTAATGTTTTTAAACTTTGAGACAGTTTCCCTTTCAATTTCTTCTCCTCCTCAGTACCTGGGATTACAAGTGTGCACTACCACACCGGGCTTGTGAGATTTTTGTATCTGGTATATTATAAGTCAATTTTATATGTAGTAGTAAGAATTACAAAATAACTGCCTATGTTTCTGTGTGATAAGATTTCCTCACATTATTTTATTTTCAAATCTTTTCCTTCCACCATGATTGATGCATAGTTCATTAAAGGTAAAACTCTCCAGATAGCACAAAGACATCATGATCAAAACTTAAGTATCTCTGAGCTTTTCCTTCGTATGTGCTATTATGGAAATATTTACACACCATATTTATGCATCCACAAAGTGGAGGGAGTAAACATACCGAGTGTAAGCTTATTCATTGGTGACCATTTTCCAGCAGTTACCAACAGTGTACCAACTTTACCTTACTTTTTCCTCTCTCCTTTGATAGAGTATCTTAGGTCAAGTTCAAGACATGTGTTCATCCACAAAGACCGCCAGTATCTGTGTCTAACTGGTAAAGGGATATAAAATATATGGTAATTGTAATCCTAGTAAAGACCATAAGGTAAAGTAATGAAGGATGCTGTTGGTCTTTCAGGAATGATCAAGCGGGAGGGCTAGAGCTGGGACCAGGAGCTTTCTCAGAGTGGCCAAACAATACTGTTCAACCACAAAGCCCATGCCAACAGCATTGCCCTCTCTTGGGGAGGCACCACAATGCCTTAGGAAAGCTCTGCCCTGCTGTTCCCTTTTGCAGCATTTTGCCCAAGGTCTTTGAATGAGCCCATCTAACCGTGTCTCTTCATGTCATCTCCTACAGAAGAGCTTGCAGGGGCTCTCCATTGCTTATAGAGACATTTTTCAAGTGGTCCCATGCTGACAGCCTCAGACTAAACAGAGTGCATCTTCCTGAAGCATAACTTTTATGCAAATACTGGAAGATAAATATGAGATGTATATGAAGATAAACATGACAATATATTAGGTACTGTAATCCCTCAAATAATATTACAGATAATTCTATTTTACATTTGTCTACGTGCTGGACATGGTGGCACACACTTGTAATCCCAGCACTTGGGAGGCTGAGGTGGGATGATCACTGTGAGTTTGAAGCCAGCCTGTATTACATAGCAAGACCTTGTCTCCAAAGAAAGTTACATATTTATAGTGTTTGGTGGAGATCTCTTTATAGATAACATTCAAGTCCCCAGCAGCACAACAGGACAATTGCTACTGCTCCTTCCAAGAATCAAGTGGAAATCAGGAGAGATCTTTCTATGTTTTATTACTTTCACAGGGCAGGGCCCCATGACGCATTTTCCTGAATTAAACAGCTCCAGAAATGTATAACCTAAGGGGAAAAAATTACTTAACACCAAAGAATGTAGTTTATTTTTCCCGTGACTGTCTTCTAGAATTTTCACTTACTGAACCAGATTTTAGAAACATGTTTAGCCCTTATTCTCTATGTTCTATAACACCTCAATCTTGCCAGTGTTTTACAAACCACAGCACTTTCAAAAAATTTCCCAAATATTATTCAGAGCTATGTGTTTTATAGAATATTCACATAAAATTTTAAAGGTAAAACATGAGAATTTGAGGAAATTTTGTATTTCTCCTGAGTATCTTTCAGTTATCCCCATAGAAAGCCCATAGCAATGAAAGCCACTAGAGATGTATTTAAGTAGAAAGGTGTGAGAACCCCTAGTTATCCCAGCTTCATTACCCCAAGGTCTTCTGCCAGCCTTTCTTCACATTAACAGCTCAATTTATAGATGACCATTTCCTCTAACACACATCTCTGTTCCTTCAGTAATGAATGATAGGCAGCACCTCAGGCTTCTGCTATGAAGAAGCATCTTTCTGTTCATCTAAAACCCTTAGTCCTTACATCCTCTGAAGATTTATGCACTTGGGTGGATGAGGTTTGTGGCTACAGGTACATGTTGGTGTACTCATTCACTCATTTATTGATTCAAGTAGACGTGTGGAGCTTGCAATTCACAAGGCATAATGTTCAGTATAGCAAGTAGGAAAAAGAATCAGACATAAGCCAGAGGACAAGGACAGTATGGTCCAGAGGGGGAAACTTCACCGTAAATGCCTGTGATAATATAGGGCATAATTAAGGGGAAAAATGTATTCACACTCATGGAAACCTTCCCTAACTGGCAGCACAGGAGGACTTTGATCAGCTCACCCCTGACCCTTCAAAGAAAAACGACAGGTTTTTCACACTTTGTTTTGTGTTGCATGGTATCTCTCGGCAGATGGGGAAGACCCCATGGAACCACAGAACAACACATGGCTGGCAGAGTTTGTCCTCTTGGGTTTCTCACAGACCCAGGAACTGCAAAAACTCTTGTTCCTAGTGCTCCTACTTGTCTACGTCATCACAGTTGTAGGAAACCTCCTGATCATGGTTACGGTGACTTTTGACTCCAGGCTCCACACACCTATGTATTTTCTGCTCCGAAACCTGGCTGTCATAGACCTCTGCTGTTCCACAGTCACCTGCCCTAAGATGCTGGTGGACTTCTTTCACGAGACCAAGACCATCTCCTACCGGGGCTGCATGGCCCAGATCTTCTTCTTCCACCTGCTGGGAGGTGGGACTGTCTTCTTCCTCTCCGTGATGGCCTATGACCGCTACATAGCCATCTCCCGGCCCCTGCACTACATCACCATCATGAATACTCGGCTGTGCGTGGGCCTGGTGGTGGCCGCCTGGCTGGGGGGCTTCGTCCACTCCATCGTCCAGCTGGCTCTGATGCTGCCGCTGCCTTACTGTGGCCCCAATGTC
>PVLD010031603.1:0-15554 GCA_004027595.1 Dinomys branickii | reverse complement strand
TCAAGATTTGACTTGTAAAGTTAGGTGCTCCATTGTTTGGTGCATAAATGTTTAGGATTGTTACCTCTTCCTCTTGTAGCTTTCCCCTAACTAGTATGTAGTGGCCTTCTTTATCTCTTTTGATTGTTTTTGGTTTGAAGTTTACATTGTTTGCAAACATAATAGCTACCCCTGCTTTTTTCTGGGGGCCTGTTGCATGTTGAATTGTTTTCCAACCTTTAACTTTTAACCTATGGTTTTCTTTTTGAGTAAAATGTGTTTCCTGTATACAGCATATCGTTGGATTGTGTTCCTTAATCCAGTCTTCCAATCTTTTCCTTTTGACTTTTGAGTTGAGGCCGTTTACATTAATAGTTATCATGGTTATATGTTGGCTTATTCTAGTCATGTTATGTACTTGAAGTTTTCCTTCTTTTTTTTCTGACTGTTTAATTATTTGTTCTGTTTAGGGAGTTATTTCTATAGCTGTTCTTGGGATTGTGGTCTCTTTTTTCTCTGTCTAGAATATCTTTTAGTGCTTTTTGCAATGCTGGTTTGGCACTCATGAAGTTCTTCAGTTGTTCTTTGTCGTGGAAATATTTTATTTCTCCATTGAATTTGAGGGACAATTTTGCAGGATACATCAGTCTGGGTTGGAAGTTGTTTTGTCTCAGAATCTGTAGTATCTCGCTCCAATCTCTTCTTGATTTCATGGTTTCCGTTGAGAAATCTGCTGTGATTCTGATGGGCTTTCCTTTATAGGTGATCTGTTTCATTTCTCTGGCAGCTTTTAATATTGTGTTCTTTTGCTGGATATCGGGGATCTTGACTATTATATGCCTGTGTGTATTTTTCTTTGGGTTATGGATCATTGGGGTTCTATATCCCTCGCTTAACTGAACTTCAGTATGTTTTACCTTGTTGGGAAATTTTCTGCTATTATTTCATCAAATATTCCTTTTATATCGTTTGTGAGATCTCCTGCTGTTTCACACACTCCTATAATTCGAATATTGTTACGTTTTGCCTCATCTTGCAGCTGTTGGATTGACTTTTCTTGTGTCTGATGATATCATGAGATTCTTCCTTTCACACTCATAAGCTGCCATGCTGTCTTCAAGTTCTGAAATTCTATCTTCGGTTTCATTTGAACGGTTTTGCATGCTTTCAGCATTAGTTTTCAAATCCTGGCATTCTCTTTGGACCTGTTTCATTCTTGGTAATTCATTCCTAAATTGCTCTTGTAACGTTTCCATTTGTTTCCTATTTTCTTCTAGTCTTTTGTCTATTTCTTTTCTATGTGAATGGAACATGCATTCCATTATTGTTTTCAGGTTGTTTTTTGTCTGAGAAATCATTGCGGGTAAGTGGCTTATTTCTGCTTTAAGCTCTTTTATGGCCTGTTGGAGTTGTTTCATTTCGGATGCAATCATTTCATAACTTGAAGGTATGTGACTTCCTGGTTCCCCTGTATCTTCACATTCAAAACTTGTTTTTGGTGGGGTTGAGTTTTGAGACTGCGTTTTGTTCCTCTGTTTTCCCATTTTTGGGTATCAGATTCAAGATGTGGAGCTATAAATTCCCCAGGCAATTCAGCAGGCAAAGGTCTGCTGCAGAGGCTGCTCCAATGATTCCTTCTCTTTGGGAGAATGACCCTTAAGCTGTCTGCTGAGATTTCCGCTTCTACTCCCTACCCCAAGACCTGGCTGGGGCGCATAAACAGCTCGCTGCCCCAGCCCCAGGAGTCTTGCAGAGAGGCCACTCAGGTGTTCCTCCCTGGGTGGAGCTCCTTCCCCCCTCACGAATCCTGTTGGGTCGACTAGCTAGCTCTTCCCACCCGGGAGATCCCGTAGTCCTTAAAGCTGCTTTGATGTCACTCGCTGGGCAGAGCTTCTTTCCGATTCAGGAAAAACCGGTTAGAGCACCCACTTACCTCACCCTGGGATCGTGCAGACAGGAATTCCGGTCAGATGTATCTCCCTGGATCGAGCTTTTTCACTACTCAGAAATCCTGCTGATCTCAGCTGCTCCAGTTCACGCGGCGCCAGCTGCGGGGGTGGGACTCTGAGTGGGATCCTGGACCGCTGCCGAGATTGGCGCAATCTGTCCCTGTCGCTCCAATTCACGTGGCTCTGGCTGCGGGGGCGGGGTTCTGAGTGGGATCCCGGACTGCTGCCCAGATTGGCGCAGTCTGTCCCAGTAGCGCATTCTCTGAGTTTCCTCTGCTCCGCTGCCTCCAACAAATCCTGGTTACAGCCGCCTCTGAGCCAATCGGGTTCAGGCACTGGAGGCGTCCTTCCCTTCGCAATCGCTCTCTCGGCTGTATGCGATTTGAACCGAGCTGCGGCCCAAGCGCAGCACCGATCCCTCGGGCGCCCAGCTCTCAGGATCCGCCCACTTCTCGCCGCGTGGCTTGTCAGCCGGTCCTTTAATGCTCAGGCCGCGGAGAGCAGCCCAATCAGTTGGAATTTTGCATCCATGGACCAGGCACCCGCTTGCAAAGGATCAGTGTCTGGGAGAGATTCCCTCTGCTGCTCACCTGGTCGCCATCTTCCCGGAAGTCTGGCTCAGCAATTTAAACCATCTGTCTCCTCCGCCGAGTATTTCAGGCATGCCTTTGCGTTAGGGCCTTTCTTCTGACTATTCTTCCTACCTAGATTTCTTTTCCGCCACCTAGCTTCATTGCCTACTTTCTCACCTTCCTTGTGGTTTTGCTTTGATGTCATTTGCTAAAGGAAACCTACCTTGGCTTCCCTTCTTAAAATTATAACTGTTCTGCCTTTCCCCCATCAATGTCCCTTATGTTATAATTTTTCTATGACACCTACCATCATCTAACACAGAATACAATTTACTTGGTCATTGTGTCTATTGCTTCTGTCTGACTTTAACTGGTGTATGCTATCCCTGACTAGACTGTAAGTTCTCTGAGCTCAGAGAACTTTATGAACATATTTACTCTTCACTCTTTATCCCAAGTGCCAATAGCAGTACCTGTCACCACAAAGTCAATGAATAAGAGAAAATCTACCCAAGGAAGGGAATCTGGGGTGGCTTCATGCTGAAGCAAGGATTTCACTACCCTTAGCCATCAAGGTCCTGGTGGTGCAAGTCATCTTTGGCCAATTTGGGATACCTGTTGTATGAGTTTGCTAAAGCTGCTGTAACAGATTGCCCCAGACTGAGTTTCTTAACCAACACAAATTCATTTTCTCATAATTCCAGCAGATAGAAGTCTGAGGTCAGGCTTGCTGGTGTTGGTATCCTCTGAGGAAGGCTTCTCTCCTTGCTTCCTCTTTGGGTCCTCTCATATTCTTCCATGTGTACATCTCTGTTTCATAGTCTCTTCCTGTGAAGACAACAGTCGTAGGGGGTTAGGATGCACACTGATGAATTCATTTCAACCTGCTTGTGTCTGTGGATACACTATTTTCAAATACAGTTACATTTGAGATCCTGGGTTTAGGACTTTAACATATAAATTTGAGGAGGAACAGTGTAGCCCATAATATATTGTACTGTAGCTGTTTTGGCCTATGCACTCTTACCTAGGTGTGTGTGTGTGTGTGTGTGTGTGTGTGTGTGTGTGTGTGTATGTGTGAACATTTTAATATAAGATTGACTTCACCTAAAAAAATAGCAAAACAAAATAAACTACAATATTTTCAACACTTAAAAAGTCACAAAGTAATGACTCAGGTATCAACAGATGAATGGATAAACAGAGTGCGGGGCACACACACACAAGGGAGCCATGCAACAGAGTGACATTCTGACACATGCTACAACATAGATGAATCATGAAAACATTAGGTTAAAGTGAACTAAGAGAGATACAAAAGGACAAGTGTTACATGCTTCCTCTTACACAGGATCTCTACAACAGGTAAATTGATTCAGAAAGTTGCATGGTGGTTCCAGGGGCTCAGGTGTGGTGGGTGAAAAAAGAGTTATTTTAATGGGGAGAGACTTTGTTTGGGATGAAGAAACTGTCTTGATTACTTTTCTCTTGTTGCTGAGATAAAACACCTGATGCCCAAGGTTAAAGGAGGGGAGGTTTACTTAGCTCACAGTGTGTAGAGGCATCAGTCCATACTTGGCTGGCTCCAAGGCAGAGTGGCACTTGGCAGAGGGTGCTAGTTTGTAGTGGCAGAAAACAGCAAAAGCAGCAGGAGAAAAATGGAGGAGCAGCAGAGAGCAAGCCTCTTTCCCTCCTGTATATTGTATGCAGGCTGCCCGCCCCAGGGTGGGTGTAGCACTCACGCCTATAATCCCAGCGTTGGGCCATGAATCAAGCACAGATCCCAGAAGCCTACGCCATGACTGCATGAAGCTTTGTGTATGGTGTGTGTGTGGGGGGGATCAAGATGCAAACCATAACAGAAACTTTCTGAAAAATCCAGTAGTCCTGATAAGTCAAATATATGCCACTTTTAGAAATTCACTTGTGTGTTGAACAGTCTACACTTTAAATTTTCAGATTAGCCTTTGGAAGTTTAGTATGTTGACTCTTTGAATTACAGTGTTAGAGCTTGTCAGTTTCTGACTGCACAGAAAAGACACTTTTAAGTGTACAACTCTTTTTAGCACTCCTGGAGTTATACAGATTATATTGAATACAATAAAACCTCTCTCATAAGGATGATTATGAGGAAGAGGATTGATAGCTCCTGCAAAGCTAACATGGGTAAAAAATCCTTTAAAGTAAAATTATGAATATAATACGTTAGAAGTGCTCTTATGGGATGTAGCTGAGACTTATATTTGGTTGATAAATTGAAAGTAGTAGTAAAAGCCAGATCATAAAGGTGATGATGTGCATATTTTAAAATACTTTAGTTAAACTTAAAATACATACATGTGTACATTAATTCATCAATCTTTTGATACTGATGTAAAGCTTTTCCTTGACAAAATTAGTTGATTGGACTTCTGCTTGGTGTTTCTTTCCTAAAGGATACCCAATAATTAAAAAATGCAGCTTTATTTTATCCAATGTAGAGAGAGAAATTATAGACTTTCTTGAAGCAATATATAAACCTTCTGACTATGAACTATCCCCCACCATTCCATAATCCTTTGTAATTGCTTATTTTTGCCCAATTTAATGGAATATTTTTTTGCAGCTTGACTTTGTGAAGTCTTTTTAAATATTCCACTCCATCTCATGGAAACAAGTCTTCATGCTCATATTTAAAATGTCTTTTATGACCATTAACATATAGTTAGAATAAATACACATGGCCTAGTAGGTTGGGGGACAAACTCAGCTGGCTTTTGGTAAGGATGCAGTAAGCCTGCTCATCTGCACATTCGGTGTGCTTGGGCAGTAGCCTGTAAGGAGCAGAGAAGAAATGGAGAAGGCCCGTTCATTTGATGGGCTGGCGGAGTGGGACTGGTTAAGAGAGTTTACAGTGCATGTGTTCTTAACATACACATAACACTCCAATGAACAAATACAAAGCTCTCTACAGGAGAAAGGCTGGGGACAGAGGAAGGTATGCCTGTTTCTCAGCATGAAGGGCTGTGCTTGGGAACACCTCAATAGTCTCCTTCAATCTGACTTGATGTAATATACCTGCACCCAACCCCTCCCCCCCCGTGTCAAAATGATATCACGAAGTGTCCCGACTCTTGAAAAGAGTCCCAGGCAAAGTCTCCTGTGGGCTTTCTATGAACAAAGAAAGTGAATGCACTTAGCAATGCTGAGGTTCCTAAGTATAAAAAGTGTGGATATGATAGGGTTCATTTGTTTGCTTTTCTTTTTTTTTTTTTAGGGAGAAAAACAAGTTTTCAACATAAAAGGCAGATGCCTTGGACAGCATAGATGCTCTGATTCAGTACATACTCAGAGGAGCTTCTAAGGATTCTGGGTATAATTAGGTGTATGGAGTTAGGTTTACACTTCAAGGAGGCGGCCGTGGCTGTCCACCTTCCTGATTCCTTTTCCTCTTGGCTCCTTGCCTTGGCAAGGGTTTTTCCCTGAGCACTTGATCGGCTGCATTAACTTAGCTAGTCAGAGTGATAAAGGAGTAATTTTTGACATCTGCTAACAACTTTCTCTTCCCTCCTGTTTACCCAGTGTCTGCACTCAGGGAGAGTCAGAAGGGGATCAAAGTTCTGAGTCCATAGTAGAGACAGCTACCTGGTTCTGGCCTTCTCCAGCTCAATATCTCTATGAAGTTTGCTTGGGTGCATGGTGAGGGTCCGTCTGAACTGAAGGCTCCAGGTTTCCAGCTCTTCCAAATTTGGCCTAATGGGAGGGCCTAGAATTCATGCATCACAAGTACCTGTAGCTTCATTCTAAGACTCCACAGACAACAATTTCTGCCCTCCTACCCAACCCTCAGGTTTAGAACTGGAAGAGTTGGGACATTATAAACTCTTGGTAAAGGGAGGCAGCGTCCTCCCAAACCATCCTTGCCCTCCTGACTTTGTCATCATATAACTCTGTTGAGAATTATTCATGGTTTCATAACCCCATCTTATTTCCATTTTATAAACCCTCAACTGAATACAGACTTGTTCTAAAGCAAGTGTAATTCTCTATATTTTTGTGGAAGATCATACAGGGTTTTTATCAACGTTTTCAGAACACATTTCACTTTCACCCAAAATTTTGTACAATAGTAATAGAACATATATGCTCACAGTTTCACAAGAAAATATGTTCACCAGTCACTGTTACATATGGACATCTCATTTGACAAGCAGAAGGTCAAAAAGCTGTAGCATCTACTTAGTCAAGGACTTGGTGTAACACAACTTCCTTGGAAATTAATCCACGTATGACCTCTATTAATATTGCTATTTGCTTACCTCTTAGTTGATACTACACAGATTAAAACCCCATAACCTCCAACTAGAAGTACTATTTTGAAATGGATGAGTTTATTAGATGTTTAAGATAACCAGTGGCTTATTCCAGGTGGCACCATTCCCAACCTTCAGGATTGGTCAAATCATAATTTCTGTCTTTATGCACGTGTCATGAGGTCACAGGGAAGATGGCATATGCAAATATTTGGCTACAAGTCATCTTGAGAGAGCCAGTGGTGCCTAAGAGCTTGCCAACAATGCAGTGTCCAACAGAAGCAATGTAACTGGTTAAGGCTAGGGTCCCATATCTGTTTGCTAATTCTTTTATTGTTTTTCCTAATTTTTTGAGATGAAGGTATCCGAGAAGGAAAGATAGGCTTATGTTGATGAAAAGGTTTGAGAATGTTGAATATTAGGCAGCAACCTTTTTAAGTGCCATTGTGGAGTGGATAAAAACATGGTGAGCATTGGTGAAGATAATATTCATAGAGAAAGTTTCTGAAACCAAATGAAATCATAAACTTTCATCCAGATCAGCTGTGTGTCAGGTTGATATCAGAAAAACTCAATTGCCTTTGAAGCCAGGCAAGCACCATAAATGAGTAAAATCGACCGGAACTCAAGTAAGACAGAGGAGTGGAAAGCATGGAAAGCAATGGCTGCTCCCTAGAAAATGTGGGGTTTGGCCAGAATGGAATGCAGGCTCAGTGTTGTGCAGTTTTACAACGGTGAAAAGGAAAGACACGTTCTAAAGAGAAACTGGACTTTTATGTAAAATACCATGAGATGCAACTATTGGAGCCAAATAAGAGCATCAAAAGGAAGTTTTAAGACAAAACACAGCTGTAGGCTAAGTTTGGTCTGATGACTAATAGGCAGTGACCTCTGATACATGTTTTACAAAGATCTGGGGTAACGTTTGTGATCATTCGTCCAGTGATGCAATGCCTTTGTCTTTTTACCTTCAGCTTTAAACATTAATACAAAGGTTTTACTTACACATTCTCCCTGCCTCCAGTGTTTCCAAATGGCTGCCAGAATTAGGACAAAGATCTTATCCCTGTCACACCCCCCTCTGCCATTCTAAATCTGGTGACTTCCTTAGTGCTTGACTGAGATTTTCCAAACATGCAATAGTTATTTTCAAGTTGGTTCTAGCCTACTTTTCTTAATTTATATGTAGCTATTTTGACCCTACATCCTTGTGCTCAGATCCATCAGATTACCAGTGGGTTTCCCAAAATTAGAATTTCTTGCCTGCTTACATGAGTTTTATAAGTATTCCCTTTTTCTAAAATACTTTGTCACCCTAGTGCTGATCAATGCCCAACTGAATGTCTCCTACTATTTTTATTTTTTTTTTTAAACTTCTAGTTTTGAAGTAAAATGCACAGTGGCAATGCGTGGTAGGACGGGTCAAGCAGGCACAAGTATCTCAAAGGAGAGTTGGTCAATGCGTGCAGTGAGGTTGGGCATCCACCATGTACCAGCCCCAGGTGTAGGCACTGAGATAGGGCAATATACAAGGTGGTGGACCCTCCTGCCCACAAGGTACTTGGGTTTTCCTTAGGGCTGGGTGATGTTTTCAACTTCTGTCAACTTCTTCTTTGTAGGGGACTGGAGTTCTTATACATGCTAGGTAAGCACTCTACCACAAAACTATATCCTCAGCCTTTCTTTTCTTTTGAAGAGAGTGGTAGATGGAAAAGAAAGAACAATGGCAGCATATGAGCGTCACAGACAAAAACAAAACAAAGCAAAAACATTAAAAGTGACACAGGGTTTCAAACCAAAATGATAAGAATTAACAGTGGTTATTTCATTTATTGTTTTTGTGTTAACAAATGCAAAGATCACACTATGTAATACAGCATCCAGTGATGGTTCCCTATTGTCTCCTCTGTAATTCGGTGTTTCCTTTATTGATTTTGTTATAACAAATATGAAGATAACATTATGTTATACAGCATCCACTGCCAATTCCTTACTATCTTCTCTATAACTTGGTATTTTCTGTATTGTTTCTGTGTTATTCTGGGTTCTTTTGTCTTAAAAATAAAATTTAAAAAAAATCTCAAAAAAAATTAACAGTGGTTTTTATACTACGTATTGTTATTTTCAACTATGTTGCTCAGACGACCAGATGTAAGAGGACTGTTCAAACTACTAAACGGGATTTAAAAATAACTATTAAATAAAACATTAGAGACAATACAGAGTTGCACTAGACAAGATGGCAGGAATTCGTGAATGGTTGTCTCCTGCTCTTCTTCGTCTTCCTTTATTCATCCGTTCCCAGGAGATTTAGGTGTTCTGTGTTCCTATTAGTGAAATATATGCATTTAACTAGGAATTTATGAGGTTGCACTATACCAATTCATTTCTTTAGTTTTAGACATGCAGAGAGAACATTGAAGGTAGCCCACCATCCTCAACTCTTAACAACTGTGGCTACAGTGTATTTATTAACTCACATCTAATACAGTGTTATATAAAGAGCAGTAGATGTATCACACATTTCATCTCATTCATGGCTGGCCAAAAAGGTATATATAAGTACAGCATTTATAAATTAAATTATATGTTTTCATTGAGAAACTCCTTTAGAAGCATTCATTTACAAGAAGAACGCTTTTGAAATATCCAGGTCTGGTCATGTTATGCTGGTACAAATACATGTCTACACATTGTTTGGAGAAGACAATAGAATCCTCAGTACCTTGGCTCTAAAGCAGTGCCTGAGAGACTTCATTTCTCCCTCACACTACACTGTGTACCATGATCGCCATTAGCCACACATGACTACTTACATTCACACAGATGAAAATTAGGTACAATTTAGAAATCAGTTTCTCAAGTACACTGCTATATTTCAAGTTTCCAATAGCCTCACATGGCTGGGGGTGATGATATTGTGGGATTTTTTTCCCTGTGGTACAGCACTTATAAATGTTTACTTATTTATTTATTAAATTTTATTTTCAAGAGAAAAAATAAATGTCAAAACAAGATAGTCGAGTAACAATGGTTAACACATTGCATATTGTTACCTTTAAATTAGTTATTCAGAGTACAAGATCTAGGCATGTAATTGTTGAGACAATATTAGCACAAATCTTTCTTTTCAATGAACTAGAGAAATTTGTAGTATAACTATCTTAACTACTATCTATCTATCATCTATCTAATCTCTTAGTTATTTTTCTCAAATTGCTAAAACAAAATACCTGATGCACAAAATTAAGAAAAGAATGTTTTATTTTGTTCACATTTTATGGAGGTTTCAGTCCATACTTGGCTGGCTCCAAGGCAGAGTGGCACATGGCAGAGGGAAACAGTTCGTGGCAGTGTAAAACATAAAAGCAGCAAGAGCAAAAAGGGAGGAGTGTCAATAGGAAGAGCAAGCCTCTTTCCCTTCCTTATATTGCATGCAGGCTGCCCACCCCCGGCGGGTGTATCACTCACACCCATAACCCCAGCATTGGACCATGGGTCAATGATAAATTCTAGAATCCCACCCCATGACTGCATGAGGCTTTGCAGGGACATCCAGACATAAACTATAACAATATATATTTTCTTTTTCTTTCCTTTTCTCTCCCATCCAAGTTTCTCTTTCCTTTTGAACAGTTTCTTCCCATTTCACAATATCCACTGTACATTTTGTGTCTTATTTACTGTTTTAGCTTCTTGCATTAGGGAGATTTATAATTGGGGATAAGGCAATTTGTCTTCTGAGAAAGATGATAATCTAGCTGGTAATTGTTCCCGGGTACCAGTGTACATCAGGAGTGTTATGGTTTGTATCTAGATGTCTCCCCACCATGGTGGAAGTTTTCAGAAGTGGCTGGATCTAGGGTGTGTGCTGCTGCAATCAAGGATGTGATGCTGCTATTGATTCACAGTGCAATGCTAGGATTAAGGGTGAGTGCTCTTTGCCCTAAGGGACATAAGATATAAGGGACAGAATGAGGGTAGTTGTTGTCATTTGCTGCTTTGCTGTCTTTTGCTATGCTACCCTGCCTTGAAGCCAGCCAACTTCGCACTGAAACTTCGACAAACTGTGAGCCAAACAAACCTTTCCTCCTTAACGTTGGGTGTTGCGTGTTTTGTCTTAGAAACGAGAAAAGTAACTAAGACCAGGAGTCAACATACTCTCGCCCACATGCCAAATCTGGCCCTCAACCTATTTTGATAAGGTTTTATTGGAATACAATTATAGCCTATTCGTTTACTTTTGTCTATCACTGCTTTTAAGTTATAACAGTACAGTGTGTGGTATGTAAGCCTAAGCTATCTGGCCTTTTACAGGAAAAGTTTGCTATTGTAGGTCGTTATGATTAATTTCATACTTTGCTTGCCATTGAGAAGAAAAGAATATTGGGAATAGGAACTATGCTTAGCTTAGAAGAGGAGAAAGTGTATGCAGTGGCTCTTCAGTGAGTGGTATTGGAGAACTAAAGATGGGTACTTTCCCCCTTTGATTATCAGTACCCATTAGTTTTATAAAACATTGAGTTTCAATGCACACAATATAACTTGATGATATGCATTTCCCTTTACCCTCTCTTTCATCCCCTTCACTTTTTTTCTTTACTCTTTTTCTCTTGTCTAATAATAGTCAGTCTTCTACTTTCAGGTCATCCTTTATATATTCCACATATTAGAGAATGAAAATAAATGTCTAGTATTCATGCTGATTGGCCTGGAAATACCAACAGCCACTTGTAAACATTGGATTGAGATAACAAGGATGATTAATTTAAGAAAATGTCACCTTTTACATTTTTGGGTCACACAGAACAACATACTTAATTTCTCTGAAAAAAAGTCATTTGAAGTCTTTTGATGATTCTGGGGTTAAGAATAATGTTAGACTAATGAATAAATGCACCTGTAAAATGAGGACTTTAAGACACAATGACCTCTGAATGTTTTTCCTAGTTCAAGGATTTATCTCTGTTGTTATTTTCATATATTAGACCTTTTAAAAGGAAGGTGTAACTGAATAAACACCTAGTCCTTGCTTTCCAGGACCATCCTAGGTGGGGCTGAAGTAGACAGATATCCACAGGTCACGTACACAGTAAAGCACATGAGCTCACCCACGCGGATAAAGAAGTGTTGACCAACCACACTGATAATGCAAGGAAAGAGACAAGGTGGAGGCGGCAAGCAGGATACTTGGAGATTTGCACCTTTGGCTTTCCTGAAGTGAGGCTTGTGGAGCTCTCCCAAGTGGCCTGAGGAGGGTGAGTGGCGGTGGCTATTCGTACAGAGCTGCCGCCTGTCTGAGTCTGTCATTGGCTCTGAGTACAGGCTGACACAGGAAGCTGCCTCTGTCCTTGAAACAGAAGTGGTCTTGGGTAATGCTTGGACTTCACGCAACACACGATGACCCGACATACGGCTCCAGACCCTGTGTTCCCTTTACTTCACCTTAGTTCTTGAGAACACACCCAAGCAGCACCACGGCTGTGGTGCACCAGGGAGAGGCCTCAGCCGTTCCTAACATGACGGGTCTCTCCTCGTGGCTCCTAGGCAATGCTCTTGATTGGCTTGGTAGTTTGCGAAGCACATCAGATCAGGGCTGAAAACAAACACTGGACTTCAGGAAATTTGTACTCCTTTTTCTCTAGTCTGCTAATCTTGGGGCAAAATAAAGATTTTTCTCAAGGATCCCTATTTTGACACTTATCATAAAAAATAAATGTTATTTAAGACAGGAGGGGAGAGTTTGGAAAGCATGTGCCAAGAGCATTATTGTGTACTGAACTTCAGATATTCTTCGGTAAATTTTTATTTTTGGCTTCCCCTTGCTTTCCATCTCCTCATTTCTCTCCTGGAAATATTCCAATGAATTGTGTAAATCTCCTTCCGACAAACAGGAAGATGTGAAATTGAACCATGAGAGAGCAAGCACAGAGCAGTTCTCCACCGTATCCAGAGGGAGGGAGACATAAACAGTCCAATCCTTGTTTACGTTTTGGCCAGCAACCCCTCTTCTCCCCTCTGTGAAGTTCTTTCTTACCATCCTGGAGGTCCTTTTACTGTTGATATTTAGTAATTTCATCAGTTACAGTCATGGATATCTCTGCTTGGGACTATCACAGAGCATCAACGTGTGGTTCTTGTGTAATTATTAAACCCTGACTGATAAAATATCAAAAGGAATACACAGAAAGCTGATGGGGTTTTCAATTGGCTCCCTACCTCCATCCATTTCTCCAAATAGTACTTTGGATTTTTGGTTATGAAATTCAAAGATAAAAGTCTTGGGGAAGGAAGGATTTAACTGAAGTAAATTAACTATAAATTGTTGATTAATGACATTAATTTATAAACGATCTGGCTTCCTTTTGTGCTGCTAATCATAGATTAATCTGAAATTATTCAGTTGAGAATTTCTACACGTATGGTTTTATTTTTCATCATTTAAACTCATTTAGTTAGAATTTTACGCTCTGAGCATGTGTGTGTGTGTTTGTGTGTGTGTGTGTGTGTGTGTGTGTGTGTGTGTATGTGAGTGTGTGTCTATTATGTGTGTGTCAGTGGAAATGCAGTCCAGGGATTCACAAATGCTGAGCAATGAGCTGCCTCCTCAATGCTTTTTAGGTTTAGTTTCTTAGTAAGTTGCCTGGGCTGACCTGAAGGTTGTAATCCTCTTGCCTCAGCCTCCCAAGGACTTGGGATTACAGATGTGTGCCACCATGTCCAGCTTTAATGTGTTAGCATACAATTAAAAGCTAACATTTGATGTGATCTGGTAGAAGTCCAAATTTTTAGGTTCAGAATTGTCTGCTGGAGAACAGATGATCCGAATTCACTGTGTGCCTTCTTCTTCAGCTCTTGGTTGGACACAGGGCATTAAGGCAGATTTGAAAGAAGCATAAACCTTTGTTAAGTAGATATGCACCCTGGCTATTTAGGAAATAACATGTTTATAAACAAAATTGAAAAAGAAATAGAAGTGAATTTACCCAAAGACCTAATTGTAAACTGCATTGTCTGTCAAAGGTAGAAAGACTATCAGCAAACAACAAAACGATTCATATTGAAGGGAGGGGAAGTGAGAAGAGATGAACCCAGAACACCCCTACATTACAAAGTTGTGATCTCTGCACCCAAATATAATCTTGTGTATGAATTATACCTTATTAATTTGAAGTTTCAGGTACATAGAGTATGAAGTATGGTCAAAATACATGATAAATATTCTAATGTTTAAAAATGTATTACAGTGAAAGACATACTACCATTAATCACCCTCACACCTTCCCCAACTTCAAATGTACTTATCCCATTGTTCTTGCTACTTCCTGGAGAAGTTCTGGAAGTCCTTCATGAGTGTCTACATGAGCTACAATCACAAATCTGGTAAATGCTGCTGCTGAGTGCCACCCAACAGAAAGACAGGGTCATAATGGCATTGTGGTGTGTTCCCATGCGATCTTATTTACTGCATCCAGCACTGTGAAAATTTTGGCTCTTCTCCAAAGTCAAAAAGACAAAGACATCAAAGTAGCCTCAACAGCACAATTGAAGACACTCATGAAAGAGCACTTCTGGAAGTGCTTCAGAAAGATGCGATCACAATGAGATAATTGTGTTTGCAGTGAGGAGAGGGCTTGGAGGAGGATTACCAGCCATGTTCCTTTTACTGTAATATTAAAAATATTTAATTATTAATTATGTTTTTCGTTTGCACCGTGTGCATCCTATTCACCTAGGCTCTATTAGGATGGCCCCTTCTGATACCCTGGTTCCTACTGCCCACATACTCATCACTTTCTCCGGGGGACCCTCTACCCACTCACATCTGCCAGCTTGGCGGGGACAGGATGGATGTACGTCTTCACAAAACCATACAGAATCCCTGAGCTTAGATTCTGAAGTCTGCGGGTAGCAGACTTGGGGCTGAAGTCTTGAGCCCAACTGTCCTGCTTTCCTTTGTGGGTCTCTGGGCTCTTACCCGCCTGCTTTGCTCTGCTGTCCTCGGTCTCTTGCATGTTTATTGGGATTCTGACCCGAAGCTTTATTCTGGTCCTTCATCTGGGGTGCGTCCTTGCTCCTGGCCGCTCCTCCTCCTGAGAAGTTTCAGCTGTGTCCCACCAGCTGCTCCCAGGATGGGCCTTCTTAAATTCCTTTTACGTGGTTATTCTTCATCTTGCTCCTCTTCTGGCTCTAAATCCACCCTGGGCTGATGTCTTCCTCCAGTCTCAACCCTGCTGACCTCCTATCCCACTGTCCCATGACTCAGCAGCGTTACCCATCTCCAGTGCCCAACCTCTCTGGGGCTCTCTTCCTTGCCAGTGACGAAAGAGTTGGATTTGGTGCTCTTTAAGGTGTTCTCAGTGCATGATGTGTCATCATTTTGTTCACTGGAATCACAGGCTAAATAAAAGTTATCGTAATGCAATACTTTGATTGCGTTAATCAGGAGGAAGCTGCTCTTTTGGGCACAGCAGGGAGTATATGGAGGGACAGGGCTATGTTCTAGTGTTAGAGTTCAGTTCTGAGCTCATGACCATGAAAGTTCCTTTGAGACATTTGGGTCTGTTTTTTTTTTTTTTTTTATTTTAGAAACATAAAAGTACAAAAACATATTGACAAACAGACACCCATTATCATAGAAAATAGTACAATCACAACTAATCTATAGACAAGGTGATATGGTCTCAACAGTAGTTGTTGCTTTATCCATTGATATCTTCGAATTGTAGATGTATGGACCCATATACAGACATGCAAATTTA
>PVLD010031602.1:0-15552 GCA_004027595.1 Dinomys branickii | reverse complement strand
TTTTTTTTTTCTGTTGTTGAGAGGATTAACTGTCTGACTAAATTTGCATGTCTATATATGGGTCCATACATCTACAATTCGAAGATATCAATGGATAAAGCAACAACAACTGTTGAGACCATATCACCTTGTCTATAGATTAGTTGTGATTGTACTATTTTCTATGATAATGGGTGTCTGTTTGTCAATATGTTTTTGTGCTTTTATGTTTCTAAAATAAAAATAAATAAGTAAAATAAAATAAAAAAAGAAAAGAAAACAATAAAAAAAAAATAATAGGAGAACCATGGCGAAAAATACTGAGGGAGATGGTTGAATTAACGGTTCCAACTCCATGGCTCCAGAATTTTTTTCTTTGATTTGCCATGAGTATCAGCCTAAAGATACCTTTACAAATCCTCAGGCCGCTTAGAAGCATCGTTTAACATTTATACTCTCCATTCTAAAAGATTTGCAAACCAGTCTATCTCATTTTTAAAAATTTCTTTTACTCTCATGTAACTTGGTTTCTTAAAAAGTGAGTTCTTTTAGTTCTAATGATATTTTTTCATTTTTTAATTTTAAATAGAACAAAAAAGCATTAAAAGATACAGAATTTCAGAACATGATAGGAAAACAACAATGGTTGTTTTATTGCACATGGTTTTCTTCAAAGTAGTTGTTCAGATTACTAGACGCAGGCATGTAGAATCATAAAATTAAGCATCAACTGTTCCTTTCAGTAAACCAATAGAAATTAGTAGTATAATTCCTTTAGTTATCCTGTGTATATATATTTTCCCTTCCTCATTTCTATTCTCGTTTCCCTCATCCCAGTTGTTCTTTCCTTTTGAGCAGTTTCTTTCCCTTTTACTATATCTATTGTACCTTTTGGATTTTATTTATTCTTTCAATTTCTTACCTAGGGAGACAATATGACCTTTACATATATGATTCTGAATTATTTCACTTTTGAGTATGGTCTATAGTTGTATCCATTTACCTATAAAAACCTTGAGTTTATCTTTCTTTATAGCTGAATAATACTCTACTGTATAAAAATACCACATCTTTTTTATCCACACTTAAGCTGATGGGCATTTGTGTTGTTTTAGTCCTTAGCTAAGACAAATTGTGCTGCCATAAGCATGGGTGCACATATTTTGCTATGGTATGATGCTTTCAGTTCTTCTGGAAAAATACTCAGAAGGGAAATAGCTGGATCAAGTGGGACCTCTAATCCTAGTTTTTCAGGAATCTCCACACTGATTTCCATAGTGGTTGGACCAGTCTACACTCCCATCAACAATACAGAAGGGTTTCTTATTCCCTGCAGCAACTTCAGCACTTGTCATTTGCTGATTTCTTGATGATAGCCATTTTTCTGGGCTAAGATAGAATCTCAGTGTTATTTTAATATATATTTCTTCAGTGGCCAATGGTGTTAATGTTTTTTCATATATTTATTTGCCATTTATATTTCTTCATCTGGTAAGTATGTATTAGTCTCAGAGGCCCATTTTTGGATTGGATCTTTGAACTTGGGGAACCTGATTTTTTCAATTCTATATACGCTCTAGATAAAAGACCCTTGTCTGAGCGACAGTTGGCTAAAATTTTTTCCCAATTTGTGGGTTTTCTTTCTGTTGATTTCTTTTGATGTGGAAAAACTATTTAATAACAGGAGATCCCAGTTGTTGGTTCTGTGAAGTATTTCCCATGCAGATTGATTTTTGTTCATGATCTCTCTGCCTAACCCTGTATCTTCAAGGTTTCTATCTACATTCACTTCCAATAGATTTAATATGTCTCTTTTAATATTTAGATATTTGTTCTATTTTGACTTTACTTCAGTGCATGGTGATTGATATGTGTCTAGTTTTAATTTTTGGAGTGTGAAAAGCCAGTTCTTCCAGCAGAATTTATAATAGAGGTTATCTTTCTTCCAGTGAACATGTTTGACCCCTTTGTCAATGATAAGGTGGCTGAATGTGTTTGTAGCTACAACTGCATCTTCCAATCTGTTCCATTGATCTTCAGGTCTGTGTTTTGTTGTTTTGTTTTGTTTTGTTTTGTTTTTGGTAGTATCAGGCTGATTTTTATACAGTAGCTTTGTAGCGTAATTTCAGGTCAGGGATGTGATGCCTCGGTGCCTTGCCTTTGTTGCCCAGGATGGTTTTTGCTATTCTATGACTCTTCTGGTTCCAGAAGAATTTTAGGAATGTTTTCTCTAAATCTGTGAGGTATACTAATGGTATTTTGACCAGGACAGCATTCAATCTGTGTAACACTTTTGGGAGTATGGCCATTTTGAAAAAGTTAGTTGTTCATATCCATGAGCAAGAAATATCTTTCTATTTTCTGAAATCCCTTTCATTCCCTTTTTTCAGAGTACTGTAACTTTCACTGTATAGATATTTTACTTCCTTTGTTAACTTGATTCCTAAGTATTTCTTTACATGCTGTTATGAAGGGTGTGGCTTCCCTAGTTTCTCTCTCAGGGAGTTTCTAATTTGTGTACAGGAAGGCTATTGATTTTTGAGTGCTGGCTTTGCATCCATCTATGCCACTGAATTTGGCTATTAAATCTAAAAGTCTTTTGGTGGAGTTTTTGGGGTCTTCTATGTAGATTATCATATAGAATATCTGTGAATAATGATGTTTTCAGTTCTTCCTTTCCTTTTATTTCTCTCTCTCATCTAGTTGATCTGGGTAATATTTCCAGAACTATATTGCATAGGAGTGGTGACAATCCACATCCTTGTCTTGTTCCTGATTTTAGAGTGAAAGGTTTCACTTTTTATCCATTCAGTAAGATGTTGGTTGTTGGTTTATCGTAGATGACTCTTATCAGAGAGAGGTAAAGACCATCTATTCCAACTTTCTGTCAAGTTTTTATTATGAATGAGTTTTGGACTTTATCATAAGCTTTTTTTTCAATCTATTGAGATGATCATGTGATTTTTGTCTTTGACTCCCTTGAAATAGTGTTTCATATTGATTTATTTGTATATATTGAATAATCTCCTAATTCTTGGGATATAACCCACTTTATCATGATGTATAATCTTCTTGGTGATTTGCTACATTCTGTTTGCTAGTATTCTATTGAGGATTTTTGCATCTATGTTCATTAGGGAGGTTGGTCTTTAGTTCTTTGTTTTGACTTGGTCTTTCTCTGACTTTGGTATCCGCATAATACTTGCCTCCAAAAATGAGTTAAGGAGAATTGTTTCCCTTTCAATTTCATTAAAATGTTTAAGAAGTATTGGTATTAAATCTTCTCTAAATTTCTTGTAGAATTCAGCTGTGACTCCATCAAGATCTGGGCTTTTCTTTGTGGGTAAGTTTTTTTATTATGTTTTAAATTTCACTGACTGATATTAGGTCATTTATGATTTTAATATCTTCTTAATTCAGCTTTAGTAATTCAAATGTATCTAGGAATATGTCCACTTCTTCTGTTTTCCACCCTGTGAGAGGAAAGATTTTTGAAGTAGTTATTGGTGATTTTCTGAATCTCTATAAGATCTGTAGTTAGTTCACACTTTTCATTCTGCATTGCATGAATTTCAGTTTTTCTTTCCTGTTCTATGAATTTTATTTATTTTTTCAAAGAGCCAGCTCTTTGTTTCATTAATTCTTTGTATTATTTTCTTAGTTTCCATTCTATTACTTTCTGCTCTGACCTTGATAATTTCCTTCCTTCTCTGGGCTTTTGGGGTTCTCCTTTTTCTACAAGCTTGAGGTGCAGCATAAGATTGTTTATTTGCACTCCTTCTACTTTCCTGATGTGAGAATTCACTATAAACTTCCCTCTGAGCACTGTTTTCATTGTGTCACAAAGGTTCTGGTAAGTCTTATCTGCATTTTCATTTGATTGTAAATATTGTGTAATTTCTCCTTTAATTTCATCTGTGACCCACTGGTTGTTCAGGAGGGTGTTATTTAATTTCCATGTGTTTATGGACTTTTTGCAATTTCTTTTGTCAATAACTTCCAGTTTAATTGCACTATGGTCAGATAATATGTATGGGAGTATTTCAATTCTTTTGCAATTATTTAAACACCTTGTGTGGGCTAGTATATGACCTTTTTTAGAGAACACCCTGTGTGCAGCTAAGAAGAATGTATATTCTGATGTTGTTGGGTGGAACACCCTATAAAGATCTACTGAGGCCAAACTTGTTCACAAGTTTGTTTCAGTTCTATTATTTCTTTGCTGATACTTTGTCAAGTTGGTCTATATCTTTGTTAAAGTCCCTCATTATGATGGTGCTATTGCTTTTGGGATTTTTTTATGTCCATTAAAATTTGTCTTATACATTTGGGTGTTCCCATATTTGCTGCATACGTATTTATGATTGGTATCTCTTCCTCCTGCAGTTTTCTCCCAACCAACATGTAATGACTTTCTTTACCTCTTTTGATCATTCTTGGTTTGAAGTTGACATTATCTGCAGACAGAATAGCTACCCCTGCTTTTTCAGGGTTTTGTCACAGGGAGTATTGTTTTCCATCCTTTGACTTTCAGTCTGTGACTCTCCTTTTTGGTTAAATGTGTTTCTTGTATATGGCATATTGTTGGACTTTGTCTTTTGATCTACTCTGCCAGTCTGTTTCTTTTGATTGGTGAATTGAGGCCATTCACTTTAATGGTTATAACTGATAGGCATTGACTTATCTTTATTATGTTATTTTCCTGTTGTTGTTTCCTTACTTTTCCCCTCTGTTTAACTGCTTGCCCTGCTACCTCTTCATTTTTGTTATTGTTCTTGGAATTGTCGTCATTTTTACGTCTTTCTAGACCTTTTAGTACTCTTTGTATGGTTTGTTTGGTGATCATGAATTTCTTAGTTGTTCTTTATCATGGAAGTGTCTTATTTCTCCATTCATTTTGAAAGACAGTTTTGCAGGGTACATTAATCTCTGTTCAAATTTGTTTTTCTTCAGGACCTGAAATACATCACTCCAAGCTCTTCTTAACTTGAGGGTTTGTGTTGAGAAATCTGCTGTGATTCTGATAGATTTTATTTTATAGGTGATCTGTTCCTTTTCTCTAACAGCTTTAAATATTCTGTTCTTGTGCTGAATTTCTGGGATCTTGATTGTTGTATGTCCGGGTGTAGATTTATTTTGGTTATAGCTAATTGAGTTCTACATGCCTCACTTATCCGTATGTCAGATTCTTCTTCCATGCTTGGGAAATTTTCTGCTATTACTTCTGCCAATAGTCTTTTTATGCCATTGGTGTTGACTCCTGTTTATTCGTTGACACCTATGAGTCATACTGGCTGTTTTGCATCATCTTGCAACTGTTGAAGTGTTATTTCTTGGTCCTTTGTTTCCTTTTTCTAGAGATCTTTCCTTTCATGGTCACTAGCTGCAATGTCGTCTTCAAGGTCTGAAAGTTTTTCTTCAGTTTTTGAGCAATTTTGCCAGCTTGCAATGGAATTTTTAATTTCCTGGTTATCTCTTTAAATCTGTTTCTTGCATGGCATGCAATTTCTTTCCTATATTGTTCATTCAAGGTTTCTGTCATTTTTCTATACTCCTCTATTTTTATCTATGTCTTCTTTAGATATATTGAATAATTTTTCATTCATCTGATTTCTTTCATAGCCTGGTGGAGTAGTTTCTTTACTTTATTTGTTATAATTTCAGAAATTTCAGTGTGTGACTTCCAATTTCTTCTATGTTCATATCTTCTTGATTTGTTCTGGTTGGGCTAGCAGTCTGAGATTGCATTTTGCTCCTTTGTTTTGAAATTTTTCCATTTCAAAAAAATTTTTAAGTGTTTTCTGTGATGATCCTTGTGAGTTTTGGTAGCTATATCACTAATATCCAAGCCTCTCCAAGAATAGTCTGTACTTCAAGGATATCTTCTGTGTATAGGAGACTCTTGGTTTGTGTCTGTCCCAAAATCCTACCTTCTCAATTAATTAAGAGTAAGATATTATTTTCTATTTGGCCTAGTCCTCGGTCTTTTTGGTGTGGGGCTGTGGTGAGTCTATTCCACAGAGCTTCAGAACATTGTTACATAAATGAGAACAAATTATCACAACAGATATGGCATTCTAACTACAGTAGTACAATTAATAATAAGCACAATTTAGAAACTGATCAACTATGGTAACTATTAAGTTTGTACTTTAGACCACAGAAACAATGCCTATAGTTGTATAATAGAGTCACTCATAAATTAGGAGTTTATATGCAAAGTTTTTCCCCTTGTTAGAATGGATTTACCCTGGGTTCCTCCAGACAAAATGGTGGCAACATTCTGAGCACTTCCTATGCTGGCTGCCTGATCTATAGTATAGGAGTATGGGTCAGACACGCTCCCAGGCTCCTGATCACTCCAATGGTGGGGAGCAAGGGGATAGTTTCTCCCCTCCTGAGCAACTCAGTGAAGCTCCTGAGTTTCCCAAGGCTCAGTGTGGCTCTTACAAGGGTGTGGATGGGAATGGAGTTTCTTCCCTCCTGAACAGCTAGTTCACTGAAACTCCCAAGGCTCAGATTGCCTCCAGAAATGCTAGGGGATGGAAGGCAGAGTTTCTTCCCTCTTGAGAAGCTCACTGAAGCTCCCAAGGCTCATGGAGACTCACAATAACTCCTGAAATAGTGTTGGGTTAGAGATGAAGTTTCTCCCCTCTGAAGCATCTCACTCAAGTTCACAAGGCTTGCTGAGGGTCAGCATGGCTCCCACAATGGTGGGAAAGCCTAATTCTAATTATTATCATGTAAACATAAAGTAGAAGCTGTGAATTACTTCCTGATATCTAAAGATAGAAAGCTTATTCATTAAATTGACTCACTAAAATATACCATAATTAAATTTTAATAAGAAACAATATTTGAATTAGATCTACTATTAAGCTTCACTCCCAGGAAGAGTGAACTTTGGTCTGAGGCCCCTCAATATGAAGTTCTCATTATTTCAGAAGCTAGGCTGAGTATCATAGCCATATCTCTGACCATAAATGGAAGTAGATTTATTATGATCTTGCTATGCAATTATGGCTCCATTAAGTTCCATTACAGCAAGAATGTCACCAATTTTAGTTTCTGCAAATGAAACAACTAATGAGCACACAATTTGAGAGCCTGTGTTTCCTGTCTCGTGATCTAGGCTGAAGATAAAGACTGAGCTAACAGAAAGAAAAATGTGGCACATGAAAATGATCAGTGTGTGTGTGTGTGTGTGTGTGTGTGTGAAGACTAGTTATCCAATCTCTGTCACGATTTTCTAAGAGAAAATTGTTTCAGAATCCAGTTCTTCCATTTCCTAACTATGAAACATTGAGCAAGTTCCTTAACAATTTGAAACCCTTGAGTGTCAATGGAGAATAGTAATTTAATTTGTAGCTTATTAGAACAGTATCAGCTTGTGGAGAATAGTGACCTTCATAACAATTATTTAGGAACTCAAAACAATGTGGTAGATTCTGTTTTCTAAGTCCTTTGTCATTTATTTTACTATATGTGTTAAAGGAGAGTGCTTCAGGAAAGTTTACCTAACTCTCTTCCAGTTCTGGTTCTTAAGTGATCCAGTTTCCACACAGCATACAGCTAAATAAAAGGAGAGAGACAAAAGATAGCAGATGAAATCCTATCCCTGTTTTTCTTCCTGTTGCCAAGCACTATCATTTAAGCAGATGATTTTGTCCAGCAGTTGTAATAAAGATTTCTACATCATAGAGACCCTATTTAGTGGCTGTTGGGGGGCAGTGAAAGTGGACCTTTTGTTGACAGAGATCACAGAAGTATTTGTCCTGGTGCCAGTAGTTGTAGAAGATTTCTTGGCTTTCTAGTAGAAGCCCTTTGTCAAACAACTTCTTTGGTTGTTACTCCTGAAAGCTCACCTGATAGTTTGTCCCTAGCCCTCCCAATGGTTACATCAACGCTCAAATCTCTAGATTAGATCTCATTCTGCTTAAACAAGCCAGAATGGCTGCTACTTTCTGTAGCCAAGCTCTGAGAAAGTTTTAGGGAAGAAAATTTTAATAACAAGTGTAGGTTGAGCATCATTAATCTAAAAGTCCAAACTCTGAAGGGCTTCAAAATCTGAAACTCTGAGTGCCAAAATGTTGCCACAAGTACAAAGTGCCATGCCTGACCTATGTGCTGGGTTGCAGTTAAAATGCCAACACAAAACACACACTGGATTCAATGTCCCCACAGGGAGAAATTCTCCTCCTCAGCTTGCTGCAGCTGTGTTACATCTTTTCAGTACATGCTCATATTTTCCATTCAAACAAGTCCACAAAAGGTAACAAAGTGGCACATTTTAGTACACTGATGTCGTGTACACTAAGCCAGGTGCACTAATGTCATGCTCCCCATTATGTCTCACAAGGAGTTAAGACTGTTTGCACTATTCATTGTGGTTTTTGTTTACTCTCTGATCTGTGCTGTGAAGATACTCTTGAAAATAGCCAAAGGACCTGCCGGTTTCACTGTAACAGTAATAAACGAAAAGGAAACATTTATATTTACAGAAGTCCAACCTGTTGGGAAACTACAGTGATGTAGAACAAAACTCATGGAAGGATGTATGGTTGGAATGATCACCACATATGTCTCCAAGAAACAGAAAGTAAGCAACTGACATTTGATCCTGAAAGTAATGAACAGAAGTTAGTGAAAAATAGAGAAGCGCTGCATAAAGCTAGAAGAGAGGAGAACTCAGTCATGTGCTGCGAAACCAGATCCATCAGCATTATGGGGAGCACAGCTAGTCCCTTGCACATATGATTTTTTTCACTGTAACAATGATATGTCATATTCTCATTGTTAGATCCTGTATGTGGATAAGTTTAAGAAAATGATCTCTTATCTGCAGCATGAACTACGGAACCTTGCTCTGTTATGCCCTTCGGCTTTGATATTCTTGACTTGGCACCAGCCAGCCCTGAACTGAAAGCCTCTGAAACTGTGATCCAAATTAAGCCTTTCCTCCTTTAAATTGTGGATGTTGAGTATTTTCCCAATGATGGTAAAGCAGCTAATACAACTATAGTATATATTTTATATGCGGCCTATGACAATTCTTCACTCACTGTGGCCCCATCAGCCACAGGTTGGATATAGCTGAATTGTGCATCAACTTCCTTCATACAAAACATATTTTAAAATATTGTAATCTTATCTTCAGGGTGCATGTATTAAGTACGTATAAAATGTAAGTGAGCTTTATGTTTTGATTGGGGCCTCCTCCCAACAATAATAACAATATCTCATTATATATATGCAAATATTCCAAAATCTGGAAAAAATCCCAAATTCAAAACACTTCAAGTCCCAAGCATTTTGGATAATGGATACTCACCCTTATTGGGGTTTGTTACATCATATGTTAGATTTGTCATTCAGATATAATAGTTTTGGATACTTGTCCCATTTAATAGCTTTTGATTATCTTTCTTCATTTTGACATATCATCATGTTATGATTCTGCTTTCCCAAGTGGAAGTTGGGAAACTTTCCCAGGGAAACTGAAAAACAAAACATTTTCTCCAGGATCTCTTATAGTGAATGTTGTGAGTATGTAACCTCACTTCCAGTAATTAAATATACCCACAGGAGGCTTGAATGCAGATGGTAAGTGTCCAAGGAGGCTTCTGAGCCCAGAGCGATCACTGGGCAAATGTGGAAGCCCTGTCCCTCAGGTTTTGGTGATGGAGTTTATGGTGTCCAGTGCCAAGCATAATCAGCATCTACATGGAGACAGCAGTAGAAGTGGGATTTTCACTGTAACCATCTGCAGTATGTGGAATTGGGTAGTCTTCCTGGCTATATTGTTCTTTGCCAAGTAGTAGCCACACCTGTTTTTCAGACTCTCTTACAGATAGATTCTTTGAGCAATGTAATAGCCTTTCATAAAATCTAGTGGGCTTAAGCTAATCAATGTGAATTCTAATGCTTGCAACTGAAAATCTTGATTGATATAAACATAATCATATAGACTTTTGCCTTATGCTTATCACCCAGATTATCTTGGCAATATGGTATACTATCTTTCCATAGTTTACAGAACTACAAAGCAATCAGAAGATATCTTAGAAATACCACCTAGCAGTCACCATACCACCTGCCACTTTATGAATGTGGAATCTTAAGTACAGAAGATTGAGTTAAATTGAAAAATTGATCTGAATCAGAAACCAAACCCAAATCTCTTTGGTACCAATTTAGTATTCGTTTCACTGTTTAGCACTATTTACCAGAGACAATGTGCTGAGTTTCAAGGCAACAGAACAGTTCTTTGGTTAACTTTCCTGGTGCTGAAACACCACAATTTAAAGAGGAGGATTATTTTGGCTGAAATTGCAAAGGTTTCAGTATATGCTCAGCTGATTCCAAGGTAGAAACACCATGAGTAAAGTGTATCAAGGAGGACAGTTGCTCAAATCATGATATCCAGGAAGCCGAGAGCAAGGGAAAAGCAAGAGAGGAAGTGACCAGGGACCGGATATACTCCCTGTGGTCATTTTTCCTTGACCATTTCCTTCAGCTAGAACCTATCTCACGACAGCCTATTCAGCTCTGAACTCATAGGTGTGAGCCCATGGATGCGTTAGTGCCTTCACAATCCAGCCGCCTTTCCAAGGAGTGCACTCATTTATTCTAGTTCATAATCAATTAAAAGACACAGGATGTATTCTGGGTAACTTGATATGAGAGCTTTAAGGGGTCTTCATTGAATAATAAATAAAATATTCTCATAAAGTAATAGTCCAGTGATATCCAAATTTACTACTTTAATAAGCACTTTAAAAATATATTTTACCCCAGAACTCTCAAAATGTTGAATCAGAAACCTACCTTTTTCACAATGGCAAGTGACAGCTTATAAAGTATAGCAACCTATAATCATCTTTGAAATTACTCATGGTTTTCCAAATTAAACTGTGCTGCATTCATACTGTGTGCAAAAGATATATCATGATTGACTGATAAATTTATGGTGGCAAGTCTTAATTGTAGGTTCACTCCAAGTTAACAGCTAAACTACTTAACTACTTAGTAATTTGCATAGTACAAACCTCAAAATTCTCTATTTACACTTAATAAGAGTTTTATTTAAACTGTATCACATTCTCATTGTTAAAAATTATGGAAATGGATAAAGCAAACATATTAAAGCCATCTTGCTGTGTAATCTCAGTTCTCAAGAAGGTATGAAGCTTTCCTTGTTAGAGAATACCCACCACCCAGAGATTCCCTTAGTGGTGGGAGGGAACCTCCTTCTGGGTTTCACTAAAGTTGCTTTTGGTAGAGCAGCCAGAATGGGACCCACACCATAATTTTATGGCTATCAGACCTCTGAGCTACACCACTGACTTTCCTGGGAATCCAGCCTGTAGGACAGTGGGAAGATTGTGGACCTTCTCAGCACCCATATTAACATGAGTCTATATTTTTTAATAAGATATATATTTATATTATACATGATTCATCAAAAATAAGATATATAATGTAATATATATATATATATATATATATATATATATATATATATGATCCTTCTTGGCTGTTTCTCTGTGAACCCAAATACACAACCTTTTCCCGTCTTTTCTTTCATTTCAGAGTGTAGAATGATACTTAGAAGATAGCAAAAATTACTGTTGAATGAATATAAAAGAAAGCTTATTTGTGCTCACTTCTGCAGCACACATACTAAGAAGGCTCACTAAAACCTTTTAAAAAGAAAACTAGACCTTACAGTATTTCTGACACCAATTGTGTGGGTTTTTATCTCTCCCATACTAACCACCAATTTTCTAACTCTGGAAGCCAAGTGGTGTCCTTCAGTTAAGTTCAGTGCTGACATGATCTATCTGAGTATATATCAGACTTCATACATTCAAGGCCCAGGCCCAAGACACAATCCCCACTTCAGCAGCCAATCACATGGTGACAGGTCTCTGGTGCTTCTTAGTTAATACATTAGCAGTTCTTAAAAGTACTGCCTGTTGTAATGTTCACAGAACTCAAAGAAACTCTTTACTTACATTTACTCTTAAAATGAATGATACACTTTATGAACAACCAGATGGAAGAGATTTAAACCTAGACGCATATGGTGGGTGGGGTGCATGGATCTTGCACACTTTCTCTGGGTGCCCCACCTTCCTGCCCATCCAGCAGTGCTCTGCACCTCTCTATTTAGGGTTTTAATAGGGGGCTTATCACATAGCCATGATTGATTAAATCTTTGAGTATAGGTAATAAACTCAAACTCCAACATTTTCCCCTTCCCTAAGGTGGGGAGAAGGACAGAAAGTTCCAAACACTCTAATCACCAGACCTGGTTCCTCTGAAAAGCATCCCCATTTTCCATCAGTCACCTCACTAGTGTAAACTTGGACATGTTTGAAAAAGACTCATTAGAAATGACAAAAGATGCAACCCCTTCCCTTCTCTTCCACCTCTATGAGGAAATTCCCAGGATTCTACAAGCTTTGTGTAAGAAAAAAGAAGAAAAAGAAGAAGAAGAAGAAGAAGAAGAAGAAGAAGAAGAAGAAGAAGAAGAAGAAGAAGAAGAAGAAGAAGAAGAAAGATAGATGATACATAGATATCATCATAATAAAATAACCTCAAAATGTAAAAAATAGTTATCTTTTAAAATGAAAAAATAGGAGCTGGGGATATAGCTCAGCGGAATAAGCGCCTGCCTAGCAAGCACATGGTCCTGAGTTCAATCCCCAGTACCGCCAAAAAAAAAAAAAAAAAAAAAAAAAAAAAAAAAAAAAAAAAACAAAGAAATTGGAACTTCCGGGAAGATGGCGACCAGGTGAGCAGCAGAGGGAATCTCTCCCAGAGACCGATCCTTTGCTCGCGGGTGCCCGGTCCGTGGATGCAAAATTCCAACTGATCGGGCTGCTCTCTGCGGCATGAGCATTAAAGGGCCGGCTGACAAGCCACGCAGCAAGAAGTGGGCAGATTCTGAGAGCTGGGCACACGAGGGATCGGTGCTGTGCTTGGGCCACAGCTCGGTTCAAATCGGGTACAGCTGAGACAGCGATTGCAGAGGGAAGGTTGCCTCAAGCGCCTGAACCCAATCAACTCAGAGGCGGCTGTAACCAGGATTTGTTGGAGGCAGCAGAGCAGAGGAAACTCAGAGAATGTGCTACTGGGACAGGCTGCGCCAATCTGGGGAGTGGTCCGGGATCCCACTCAGAACCCCACCCCCGCAGCTGGCGCCACGTGAACTGGAGCAGCTGAGATCGGCGGGATTTCTGAGTCCCGAAAAAGCTCGATCCAGGGAGATACATCTGAACGGCATCCCAGGGTGAGTTAAGTGGGCGCTCTAACCGGTTTTTCCTGAATCGGGAAGAAGCTCTGCCCAGCGAGTGACATCAAAGCAGCTTTAAGGACTGCGGGATCTCCCGGGTGGGAAGAGCTAGCTAGGCGACCTGACCGGATTCATGAGGGGGGAAGGAACTCCACCCAGGGAGGAACACCTGAGTGGCCTGTCTGCAAGACTTCTAGGGCTGGGGCAGCGAGCTGTTTATACGTCCCAGCCAGGGCTCGGGGTAGGGAGTAGAAGCAGAAATCTCAGCAGCCAGCTTAAGGGACATTCTCCCAAAGAGAAGGAATCATTGGAGCAGCCTCTGCAACAGACCTTTGCCTGCTGAACTGCCTGGGGAATTTATAGCTCCACATTTTGAATCTGATACACAAAAATGGCAAAACAGAGGAACTAAACGCAGTCTCAAAACTCAACCTCACCCAGAACAAATTTTGAATGTGAAGATACAGGGGAATCAGGAAGTCATATACTTTCAAGTTATGAAACGATTGCATCCGAAATGAAACAACTCCAACAGGCCATAAAAGAGCTTAAAGCAGAAATAAGCCACTTACCCGCAATGATTTCTCAGACAAAAAACGAGCTGAAAACAATGATGGAAGAAATGTTCCATTCACACAGACAAGAAATAGACAAAAGACTAGAAGAAAATAGGAAACAAATGGAAACGTTACAACAGCAATTTAGGAATGAATTACCAAGAATGAAACAGGTCCAAAGAGAATGCCAGGATTTGAAAACTAACGCTGAAAGCATGCAAACCCATTTAAATGAAACCGAAGATAGAATTTCAGAACGTGAAGACAGCATGGCAGCTTATGAGCGTGAAAGGAAGAACCTCATGATATCATCAAAGACACAAGAAAAGTCAATCCAACAGCTGCAAGATAAGGGAAAATGTAACAATATTCGAATTATAGGAGTGTGTGAAACAGCAGGAGATCTCACAAACGATATAAAAGGAATATTTGATGAAATAATAGCAGAAAATTTCCCAAACAAGCTAAAAGATACTGAAGTTCAGTTAAGCAAGGCATATAGAAGCCCAATGATCCATAACCCAAAGAAAAACACACACAGGCATATAATAGTCAAAATCCAGCAAAAGAACACAATATTAAAAGCTGCTAGAGAAATGAAACAGATCACCTATAAAGGAAAGCCCATCAGAATCACAGCAGATTTCTCAACGGAAACCATGAAATCAAGAAGAGCTTGGAGCAAGGTATTACAGATTCTGAGACAAAACAACTTCCAACCCAGACTGATGTATCCTGCAAAATTATCCCTCAAATTCAATGGAGAAATGAAATATTTCCACGACAAAGAACAACTGAAGAACTTCATGAGTGCCAAACCAGCATTGGAAAAAGCACTAAAAGATATTCTAGACAGAGAAAAAAGAGACCACAATCCCAAGAACAGCTATACAAATAACTCCCTAAACAGAACAAATAATTAAAGTCAGCAAAAGAAGGAAAACTTCAAGTAAATAACATGACTAGAATAAAACAACATATAACCATGATAACCAATAATGTAAAGGGCCTTAACTCAAAAGTCAAAAGGAAAAGATTGGAAGAGTGGATAAAGGAACACAATCCAACGATATGCTGTATACAGGAAACACATTTTACTCAAAAAGAAATCCATAGGTTGAAAGTTGAAGGTTGGAAAACAATTCTCCATGCAACAAGTCCTCAGAAAAAAGCAGGGGTAGCTATTATGTTTGCAAAAAATGTAAACTTCAAACCAAAAACAATCAAAAGAGATAAAGAAGGCCACTACATACTAGTTAGGGGAAAGCTACAAGAGGAAGAGGTAACAATCCTAAACATTTATGCACCAAACAACGGAGCACCTAACTTTACAAGTCAAATATTGACAGACATAAAAAATCAAATGACTAATAACACTATTGTAATAGGGGACCTAAACTCCCCTCTGACGCAGAGACAGGTCAACCGTACAGAAACTCGGGAAAGAAATAACAGACCTGAACCAAAAGTGTAAACGATGGACTTAGTAGATGTATACAGAGTGTTCCACCCCACAACATCAGAATACACATTTTTCTCAGCTGCACATGGGTCTTTCTCCAAAATAGACCACATTTTAGCCCATAGAGCATATCTACCAAAATGCAAAAGAATTCAAATTATCCCATGCATATTATCGGACCACAATGCAATAAAATTGGAAATTAATGACAAAGAGAACTCCAAAAACCACATAAACACGTGGAAATTAGACAA
>PVLD010031601.1:0-15554 GCA_004027595.1 Dinomys branickii | reverse complement strand
GACTAAATTTGCATGTCTGTATATGGGTCCATACATCTACAATTCGAAGATATCAATGGATAAAGCAACAACTACTGTTGAGACCATATCACTTTGTCTATAGATTAGTTATGATTGTACTATTTTCTATGATAATGGGTGTCTGTTTGTCAATATGTTTTTGTACTTTTATGTTTCTAAAATAAAAAAAAATCAAAAATAATAAAAAAAAGATTTTAAATAAAATAAAAACTTTTAAAAGGATGAAGAATATCAGAACAAAATGATAGGAATGCAGCAATGGTTTTTCTATTGCATATTGTTGGCTTCAAAGTAGTTGCTCAGATTAGCAGTTATAAACATGTAAAATTGGTCAAAAAATTAAGCATTAACTGTTCCTTTCAAACAACCAATAAAAATAAGAAGTACAACTTTCTTGGCTACATTTTGTATATAATATCTGTGCATTAATGTATAATGTAGGAAATTTTATACGTACACTTCTATAATAGATGTACATATATTTCCCTTTCCTTCTTTGTTTCTTTTCTCGTTTCCTTCATCCACGTTCTTCTTCCCTTTTGAGCAGTTTATTTCTCTTCACAATATCTATTGCTCCTTTCAAGTTTTACTTACTCTTTTGGTTTCTTACACTGGGGAGATAACGTCATGGCTACCCATGTGAGTCTGATATAGGTTCTTTCCAAGACTTAGCTATAACAAATTGTGCTGCTATAGACATGAGTGCCACCACATCACTGTGGTGTGATGACTTTAATTTTTCTGGGAAAATACCCAGAAGCAGAATAGGTTGGCCGAATGGGACTACTAATCCTAGTTTTCTAAGAAACCTCCAACCTTATTTCCATGGTGGTTGCATCAGTCTACACTCCCATCAACAGTGGAGAAGAATTCCTTTTGCCTGCAGCCATGGCAGCTTCTGTCATGTGTTGATTTCTAGATGATAGCAATTCTTTTTGGGTTGAGATGCCATCTCAGAGTTATTTTAACTTTCATTTCTCAAATGACCAATGACGTTGAACAGTTATTCAGATATTTACTTCCCATTTGTATTTTTTCATCTGAGATTTGTGTATTCATCTCAGAAGCCCATTTGTGGATTGGATCTTTGAATGATGTGACTAATTTTTTTCAGTTTTTTCTATGTTCTAGGTAGAAATCCTCCAACTATGGGACAGTTGGCTCACATTTTTCCCCATCAGTGGGTTTTCTTGTCACTCTGCTGTTGATTTCTTTTGAAGTGAAAATTCTTTTAATAGGATGAGATCACAGTTTTTGATTTTTCAAAGTGCTCCCCTGAAGTTTGATTTTATTCATGTACTCTCTGCCTCTGTCTCTGCAGTAGCTTTTCATAATGGTTTGCCATTGCGCTTACTTGTCTCTTCTCTCTAGTTCAGTCATTTCTTGTGTAAAAGCTTGCTAATGCAATGGGATTCTTTGTGTTCATTCTCTTTTTTTAGCTCTTGGTTAGCCTGGGTTTTGTTGAGAGACTCATAGCGTATACCTGTGTCGGCAAGTTTTTTTTATCTATTTTAGATGCCAGGAGATGAAATGGTTCTCTAATCATGTTTGTGCCTCTTGTCTATTTTGATTTTATTTTAGTACAGGGTGAGAGAGTTGACTCAGCCAGTTTTCCCAAGAACCATTTGTTAAACAACCTATCTTCCTCCCAACAAAGGGATTTGATGCTTTCTCAAAAATAAGATACTGAGTGTGATTAGAGAGTTTTCTATGCCTTCAGTTGTATTTTGCTGACCACTGAGTCTGTTTTTAAAACCATATCATGGTGCTTTTCTCAGTGCTTCTTTGGACTATAATTTGAAGCTAGAGCTGTGATGCTCCCTGCCTTTTCCTTGTTGAGCAGATCTGCATTGGCAGTTTTAGGCCCTTTCTCATTCTACACAAATGGGACGATTTATTTCTCCACTTCTGCAAGGTGATACTGATATTTTATGGGGGAACACTTTAAATCTAAATAATACTCTGAGAAACAATCACTTTGACTATAGTGGTGGTGCCTATTTAGCAACAGGGGTAGCTTTCATATTCTGATATCCTTTCCAATGTTATTTCTAGACTACCATACATTTAATTGTAGACAGCTTTCATGCCTGAAGATAAATTAGTTCTTGAGCATCTCAATTTTTATGAGGAAAATTTAAACTACATTATAAAAAATATACTTTGGTGTATTATTAAAACTAACTTACTTTGTACTGAGTTTGACATTGGTGTATAGGAAAGCAAAGGTTTTTGAGTATTGTCTTTGTGTTCCCCTGCACTCTGAAATTAGGTTATCAGATCTTGGAGTCTTCTAGTGGAGTTCGTGGGATTTTCTGTGGAGAGAATTATGTCATCAGAAAATACTCAGTTTTCCTTCTTCCATCCCTACCCATACTAGTTTTGTTTCTTGTGTCCTGCCTTCTTTTCTACTGTTTCAAGAACTATCTAAAACAAAATAGTGATAGATGTCATGCTGTCTTCCTCCTGAATTTAACTTCAATAATTTCATCTACTCCTACTATATTTACTGCAATCATGGCAAATGGTTTGTCAGCGAAGGCCTTTATCAGTTTAACCTAATGATTTTCTTTTCCAAATTTTCATAATGTTTTTTGCATTGAGTTAATGTTGCATTTTGCAAAAGTCTTTATCTTTGTCTATCAAGAAGATCAGGTATCATTCAACCTGGACATATATCATATAAAATTTGACAGCAATTGATTTGAGTATGTTGAACTATCATTAGATCTCTTGAGTGATACATGAGTACCTTGAAATTTAGCTACATTCTACTTGTCTTTATCCCTGAGATATTTTATACATTTTTTAAATAGATGACTCCAATGTTCTGTTTGTCTGGTTTGCTTACTTTTTGGCTTTGGAATCATTGTAATGGTTTTGCAGGCATAAATTTGGAGTACAGATGAACTTTGGTTTCATTAAAGAGTTTCAGGAACACTGGCATTGAATCTTCTCCTAAGTACTAGTACTATTTGGTAGTGACTATGGCAGGACTCATGCTTTCCTTGGTAAGTACTTTTTTATTACTTGTCAGATTCATTAACATCATTGGCTTATTCAGGTATTTATATCATGCTTTTCATATTTAGTCAAAAGTAGATATTGAGTGAATGATCAACTTTCCTTCATGCTGTTTTTAGTTAGCATACAGGACCTAAAATTAGATAGTGATAACATTCCAGATTTAACAAAATCTGTAACAAAGTCATATTGGTGGATATTATTTTAAAAATTTTGTATTGTGTTTAACTATTAAAAGAAATAATTTTTTCATTGATTTTTGTATTGAATTTCAGTCTGAAATTCATTAAGTTGCACGAAGTTTATTATGATTTTCCTTCTAATAAGAGTTTTTGATTTTCATGATGCTGTTTTTATTTTTAAGAAACTTGAGGTTTACCATTAGGTTATTTATTTCACCTTATTCTGTTTTTCCAATGTGGATATTCACTGCTATGAGGTACTTTTAAAGCCTGTTACCACTGGATTCTAGGGCCTTACGCATATGACACTGGCATCATAATTTGATTGTAAAAATATCTAATTCCTACTTTAATTTGATCTGTGATTTATTGATTATTCAAGCCAATGTTTTGTTTCATATGCTCCAGAGGAAACAGACCCTACTTCTCACACCTGAAAGCAGGTGAAGAAACTATGCTGCTTGAGACTGTCTCTCACGTCTGAGAGCAAACAAGCCAGCAAAATACCAAGGGTCCTTTCCAAACCAAACCCAGTCTAGAGAAAAATAAGCCAATTAGAATCTTACCCAGTTGGAGAGTTGAAAGTCCATTTGTTCTTCTTTGCATTTGAAGCCTCCAGGCCTTAGCCCTACCCAGATGGCGAGAGCTGAATTCAGCTGGGGTGCCGAGCCATGCAGGAGAGCACCAGGGGTCGAGAGACCACGGACCCTTGCAGAGTATCCTGGCAAGACCCCAAATGTTATGGCAAAAATAAAAAATCGGGTAGAACTCCGCAGGAGATCAAAGAACTCATTCAGAACAAATGGAGTTTTAATTAAATTTAAATTATGTCCAATTGGACTGGTCATTGCCCCCCATTCCTGATCAGAGAATGTGGCCCTTAACTGCCTTTGTTCTCACTTTATATACATTTTTGGTTTCCATGGTAATAGATTCAAATGTTTAGGCCTGGCCACAGTTGCTTACCTTACACCATGTGACCAGGTTAGGCTCTGGCCACAATGATATATACTTTAAAAACTCAGGCAAGGAGAAGAATTCCAGGACAAAGTCAGGAATGCAAACTTAACTCTTTACAACCTCTCCAGGATGTTTCTCAAGACACATTTTGAGACTTGTCTATCTTAAAATTATGTGACAAAAGTCACCACCCCTTACAGCACACTCGATCTCTGGGCCAAGGAGGAGCTTGGCCCACAAAGCAGCATCTAGGAGGTCCACATGCCTAAGTGCAACTCTGGGAACGTGAGGCATGCTTGTGCTCTGCCCTGGATCTTTGAGTCAGGAAGGAACTCGGTCCACAAAGCAGCATCTGAATGGCCTGCCTGAGTGCAACTCTGGGCAGGTGAGGCATGCGTGTGCTCAGCCCTGGATCTCTGGATCAAGAAGAATATCAGCCCACAAAGCATCATCTAGGTGGTCCGCCTGCCTGTGTGGAACTCTGGGCAGATGCATGCATGCTCTGCCCTGGATCTTTGGATCAGGAAGGAGCTCAGTCCACAAAGCAACTTCTGAGCAGCCAAACTGCATGGAATTCTGAGCAGCTGAGGAATGCCTGTGCTCCACCCTGGAACTTTGGGTCAGGGAGGAGCTTGATCCGGGAAGCAGCATCTGAGCAGCCTTCTGAGCAGAACTCTTGGCAGAAAGCTTAAGGAACATTTTCCCGAAGAGAGGGAGCCATTGGAGCAGCCTTTGCAATGGACCTTTGTCTGGTGAGCTGTCTGGGTAATTTGTAGTCCAATACTTTGCACCTGACATCCAAAATGAAAAGACAGAGGAGCAAATTGCAGTCTCAGAACTCAACCCCATCAAGAACAAGTCCTGGAAACAATGATATAGGAGAACTAGGAAGCCATATACCTGCAATTTCTGAAATGGTCACATCCGAAGTAAAGAAACAACTCCATCAGGCCATAGAAGAGATCAAAGCATAAATAATCTCTCAGTCAAAAAATGAAGTGAAAATAATAATGGAAGAAATGCTCCACAAATATACAGAAGAAACAGATAAAAGAATAGAAGAACATAGGAAACAAATGGAAACGTTACATGAGCAATTTTGGAATGAATTAAAACAAATGAAACAGGCTCAAAAAGATTGCCAGGAACTGAGAGCTTCCATTGAAAGCTCTCCAAACTGCTTCAGTGAAGCCGAATACAGAATTTCAGATTTCAGATCTTAAAGACAGCATGGCAGGTAGTGAGCATGAAAGGAAGGATCTCATAAAATCATCAAGGATGCGGGAAAAATCTTTCTAATAGCTGCAAGATTAGGAAAAAAGAAATAATATCTGAGTAATAGGAGTCAGTCAAACAGCAGGAGGCAACACAAATGATATCAAAAGAATATTTGCAGAAATAATAGCAGAAAATTTCCCAAGCACGGTAAAAGATAATGAAGTACAATTCATTGAGGCATATAGAACCCCAACGAGCCATAACCAAATAAAACCACATCCAGACATATATTAGCTAAGATCCCAGACATCCAGCAAAAGAACACAATATTAAAAGCTGCAAAAGAAAAGAAACAGATCACCTATAAAGGAAAGACCATCAGAATTACAGCCGACTTCTCAACAGAAACCATGGAGTGAGGTATTACAGATTCTGAGACAAAAGAGCTTCCAACCCAGACTGATGTATCCTCCAAAACTATCCTTCAAATTCAATGGAGAAATAAAATATTTCCATGACAAACAACAACTGAAGAACTTCATGAGTGCCAGATCAGCATTACAACATATACTAAAAGATAATCTGGACAGAGAAAAAGTGACCACTATCTCAAGAACAACAATAGAAAGGAACCCTCAAACAGAACAAGTAAGTAAACACATAGCAAAAGTAGGAAAACAACGACAAGTAAATACTATGAGAAGAATAAGCCAACATATAAATATTATAATCATTAATGTAAATGGCCTCAATTCACCAGTCAAAAGAAACATATTGACAGAGTGGATTAAGAAACAATATCCAACGATATGCTGTTGACAGGAAACACATTTTACTCAAAAGGAAATCCACAGGCTGAAAGTTAAAGGATGGAAAACAATTCTCCATGAAACAGGTTCCCAGAAAAAAGAAGGGGAAGCTATTATGTTTGCAGACAATGTAAACTTCAAACTGAAAACAATCAAAAGAGATAAAGAAGGCCACTAGCTAGGGGAAAGCTGCAAGAGGAAGAGATAACAATCCTAAACATTTATGCCCCAAATAATGGAGCACCAAACTTTATAAGTCAAATCTTAACATACATGAAAACTCAAATAATAACACTATTGTAATAGGGGACCTAAACATCACTCTGACACAAAGAGATAGGTCAACTGGACAAAAACTCAGCAAAGAAATAACAGACTTGAACCAAAGATGTGAACAAATGGACATACTAAATGTATACAGAGTGTTCCAGCCCACAATATCAGAATACACGTTTTTCTCAGCCGCACATGGGTCTTTGTCTAAAATAGACCACATTCTAGCCCATAGAGCATATCTACCTAAATATAAAATAATTTAAATTATCCCATGCATATTATCTGACCACAGTGCAATAACATTGGAAATTAACGACAAAGAGAACTCCAAAAACCCCATAAACACTTTGAAATTAGACGACCTACTGAATAACCAATGGCTCACATAAGGATTTAAAGAGGAAATTAAGAGCTGGGGATATAGCTCAGTGGAATAAGCACTTGCCTAGCAAGTGCAGGGTCCTGAGTTCAATCCCCAGTACCGCAAAAAAAAAAAAAAAGAGGAAATTAAAAAATACCTACAAACAAATGAAAATGCAAATACAACCTACCGGAATCTGTGGGATGCAATTAAAGCAGTCCTCAGAGGGAAATTTATAGCAATGAACTCACATATAAAGAAAACAGAAAGACAGCAAGTGAATATCCTAATGTTACACCTCAAACTTTTAGAAAAAGAGCAATAAGCCAAACCAAAAGCCCAAAAAAGGGAGGAGATTATAAATCTCAGGACAGAAATTAATGCAATTGAGATGAAGAAAACTCTACAAAAAATAAGTGAATCAAGGAGTTGGTTTTTCGAAAGAATAAATGTAATTGATAAACCCCTAGCCAACCTTATCAAAAAAAACCGAAAGAACTCAAATTTGTGCAAAAAATAAAGAAAATGATGAAATCACTATAGATCCCACAGAAATTCAAAATATCATTAATACCTACTTTGAAAGTCTTTACTCCCATAGGATAGAAAACTCAGAAGAAGTGGACAAATTCCTAGAAATGTACAAATTACCAGAATTGAATCAGGAAGATACAAAAATCCTGAACAATCCAATATCAATTAATGAGATTGAAAATGTCATTAAAAACTTACCGACACAGAAAAGCCCAGGCCCTGATAGATTCACAGCAGAATTTTATAAAACATTCAGAGAAGATTGAATACCAACACTCCTTCAACTCTTTAATGAAATTGAAAATGAAGCAACTCTCCCAAACTCATTTCTAGAGGCAAGTACTATACTGATACCAAACCAGAAAAGGATCCAACCAAGAAAGAGAACTGTAGGCCAATCTCCCCAATGTACATAGATGCAAAGATACTGAACAAAATACTAGCAAATAGAATGCAGTGAATCATAAGGAAAATTATACACCATGGCCAGGTTGAATTCATTCCAGGAATGCAGGGATGGTTCAATATTCACAAATCAATTAATGTATTACATCATTTTATTAGAACCAAAGACAAAAACCCCACGATTATCTCAATAGATGCAGAAAAAGCTTTCAGTAAAGTCCTACATGCCTTCATGTTAAAAACCCTAGGAAAAATAGGAATAGACAGCCTCTACATCAATCTGATCAAAGCCATCTATGAAAAAACAACAGCCAACATTATACTAAATGGACAAAAACTGAAATCTACCACTTTAAAGTCAGAAACTGACAAGGATTTCCACTGTCACCACTCTTATTCAACATAGTTCTGGAATCATTAGCCAGAGCAATTAGACGAGAGAAAGAAATAAAAGGAATATGGATAGGAAAGGAAGAAGTTCAAGTATCACTATTTGCAGATGACATGATACTTTACATGGAAGACACCAAAAACTCCACAAGAAAACTCCTGGAATTAATTGACAAATTCAGCAGAGTAGCTGGATACAAAGTCATCACCCAAAAATCAATAGCATTCCTATACATGAACCACAAACAGGCTGAGAGAGAAATTAAGGAAACCATACCTGTTACAATAGCATCCAAGAAATTGAAATATTTAAGAATCAATCTAACAAAGAATGTAAACGATTTATTCAATGAAAACTACAGTACTCTGAAAAAAGTGATCGAAGTGGATTTCAATAAATGGAAAGACATCCCCTGCTCATGGTTAGGAAGAACCAACATTGTGAAAATGGCCATACTACCAAAATTGTTATACAGATTCAATGTAATTCCCATTAAACTACCATTCGCATACATCACAGATCTAGAGAAAACATTCCTTAAATTCATCTGGAACTAGAAGATACCCAGAATAGCAAGAGCAATCCTGGGCAACAAGGACAAGTCAGGAGAATCACAATCCCTGACCTGAAATTATATTACAAAGCGACTGCAGTAAAATCAACCTGGTCCTGGTAAAAAGCAGACCTGAGGAACAATGGAACAGACTGGAAGATGCAGCCACAACCAAAAACACACTCAGCAGTGGGTTTTGACCAGAGCCCTCTGGGGTTTGGGAGCTATGATCTCCAGAGCTCACCGTGATGATGCTCAGGCTCATGTCCTGATTTGCAGAGATCTCAGACACAAGACTTCTCCTTCCATGGGAGCAGACTGAAACCGACAGTACTGAAGGATTCTTAACCTGTCTTTTGTATTCCTTCTCTTTTTGTCTTTGGTCTATCGCCTCTGTACTGCTGTTGACTTTTTGTTTTTTACATCAAATACTTTTTTTATTTGTTTTTGCTGTCTTTTTTGCTTTAACTTCTTCATTTCAAAAATTCACTCTTTTCTTTTACTTGATCAATTCACTCATAGCCCTGTTCATTTCCATTGCTGCTGTACAGCCCCAATCCCCCAGGGCACCGTCCTCCCCACCCACAGAACACAGCCCGCCATCACTTCCTGTGGGCCTGGGTGTAGACAGCACCAGTGTGAACCTGTGTGTCCTGGGGCTGCCTTTGCCTGTGTGGCTCCACAGGGGGACTTGACCTGAATACATTGTTACTTATGCACCCCCTACTGTTCCTTTATTTTCCCTCCCACACCTGTGACCTTAATGGAATAACTTAGAGATTCACAGTATCTGCTGAGGTTTCAAAGGAGAACTCAGGGAGCATCGGTAAGGACAAACACTGATCTTTCTTGGTATTGCTAGTGCTCTCATGTCATTACGTAACCTTTACAGACATGTTATGAAAGTGGAAAAGCACAGCACTGATAACAAAATGCAGCCAAAGGATATAACTACAGTATTTGCCATTTTCATTGTTGCATGAATGGGTATATATGGATATGTATATGTCTCTATATTTTTGCAATAAAATTTATTGATCGATTTATTTTATGGTCAATAATATTGCAGTTTAATGGCACATTACACTTTTATAACTTGATATTTTAATATTTTATCTTTTCTAGTTGATTGCTAATTGAAATAATGTGCAACTAATTTTAATACATGAATTTTATTCATTTATGCTTATGATTCATACATAAATGAGGGTACTGTCTCATTATATCATAATTGATTTCTGGAAATGATAATTTTGAAACCTCTTTCATACCTAAAATTTGATGATGAATTATAGCGCTATGAAATTTAAGTATTTTCCAGTTTTATTGTTAACCTGTTTTTTTAATGTAACTCACATATTATCTATCCAGGTTATTGTTTCATCTTTTCTTACATATTAAGGCCTTTTCTTATAAATTTGTGAGAATTATTTTTTAAATATATTTTATTCATTTTATTTGGAAAATATTCACAATTTGAACATTGACAATTATTTTTGTATATCAGGAACATGGACAAAACCATGAATTTTAAGAATGCAAAAATATCTTGTTATGGTTTCCTGTCTGTATATTAAAATACCTACCATAAATCAATTTTGAATATGGACATGTGTCCATTAGAATTCTATGTTGACCTTTTAAATTCACAGTGGTCTTAAATTAGCCCAAATTTAGGAATAATTTAAAATTTTGCTAACTAGAATTTAGCTAATGATTTTTACACAGTCTAGAATAACTGGAGTTTTTCTACATTTATGACAGAAATGCATCCTCTTAGATTGCTGCTGTCTGTTCCTCCCCATATTTGGGAGGAGGATCCAGACATTATCAGAGCAGAGTCACCCACAGGTCATGTTCATTGCTTTATGCAAAACATATTTAGTAACTCTAAGAGTAATGAATGTTTCAGCAGCTTCATCATTGCTGAAGAATACAGTTCCAACATTTCCTCGGAGACCCAAAGTGAACTTTAGCTATGAACCACGTAAAAATAAAAATGATTCAAACACTTCCAATACACAATTGCACAGGGTAAGCATTTCCATTTACGAAAAAGCAGAGGACTAGAAAGGAGTCAGACTAAAGTGAGAGCGATCTCTAAATCCTGCAGTTCCACGCCCAGCCTCCTGTGCGGGTTATGGCCAGTGGTGAGCCCCAGTGGGCGGGGGTGTGCCCACGTCCCAATTGCACCGGCAGCAGCAGCTCTTGTGTCCTCTCTCGAAGGGGATTTAGGCCCCACCTGTCTTTTCTCAGCAGCTTCTCCAGCTTCATCAAGTATGCACCGCAAGGCTTTCCTCTCAAGAGTTTCATTCACTGCCCTCACAGGTGCACAGCCTGGGTTCACAGCCTCCCAGTGAAATCTGAGTGGAAGCCTGCACAACCTCACACTGTTGCATTTTGCTTACCTGAAATATCAGCATGAGTAACACCAAAGTCTGCCGCTAACTCAATGAATAGCCCTGCAACCTGGGGATCATGGCTGCAGTTGGCTTTGAGTGCCTGGATGATTGAACACGGGAAAATACTTTCCTCTGTGGCCCTGAATGAGCAGAGTCCTGGGGCTCTATTTTCAAAGGAAGCTTTACATTTCACACCCTTCAGTGTGAGAAGGGGAATGTCTTGCTGATCCTTGAGAGGCTTTCAAGTCATCTTGAAGTCATTGTGTCTCCTGGCTTGCAAGTCTAATTAACTCTAGATAGATGAGATTTTATTTGTTTTTATCAAACTTTTTATTGTTCATTTGATAATTAGGTGTACGATATTCAAAGAAGAATATTGGCCTTAAAGTAATTTAATCTCCACATCCTGCAAAGTACTTGACTTCTTTTTAATGTTACTTGCAGCAACCATGCACTCCTCTGATTCAGTACTGCAGACACCTTTCTGATAAAACTGAAGACATTTACATGGCCTCCTGTTCCTTAGTTTATACAAAGAGCTGACTAAATGCTCCAAACAGTACCTTTACCACAGCTTTAATGTTGGACTACTTTGAGATTTCCTCCACCAGATTAATTAGTCCACCACTTTTAACCTCTTTCTTCTGCAAAGGCTCAGGATGTGGGAAATATCCCAGTGGAGTCCTTGTTCCCAAATGAGCACCCCTGAGCCTGTCCTTTACATTCCCATTTCTATCAGGATTATGGTGTTCCTGCTTCTGACTCGGATTTTAGATCATTTGCTCACATTGAAGGACTTCCCTGGCCCCTTCTCCCTAATGTTTGCCAAGTCCTCCCACAATCAAATTGTGGAAGATTTTGAAACACATGCAAAGGTGTTGTTACAACCATGGCTTGTATATCTGGCTTCAAAATCTCTTAGTCATTTTCTTATCACTGGGACAAAAATACACAACACCTAACTAAGTGGAGGAGAAGTTTATATTAGCTCATGGACTTAAGAGATTTCAGTTTATATTCAGCTGTCTGCAAGGCAGAAAGGGATGCTGGAAGTGCGTGGAGACATAAACTCTTCACTCATGACAGGCAAGAGGCAGAATGAGAAATGAAAAAACAGAGACAAGACGCTCTTCTTAGTAATGCCCTCAGTGACCCTGATGACTCACCAGCAGAGTTTAACTCAAGTGTGCAGAGACTGTGCCCTGTACCTTTCATATGGTACAGGGAACTTGTGCCAGGAGCCGCCATAGATCATGGTAATCCAAAGGTGGAACTGCAAGAGTCACTTTGTGTTTGGGACTTTAAAAATGGTTGCAGTTTTTGAAGTGGGTGAGCAGCAGCCCAGATTTCTTGAATTTGTGTCTCCTGTTTGCAATCCCACTGAGCTCCAAATAGACGTGATTTTACTTGCCCTTGATTGACCTGTTGTTATTGTTGTTTAATCGTTAAGTGCAAAATATTCTTTCTTTTACCATTTTTTCTTTAAACACAGAAAAACTAACAAAACAATAACAATGAAGACAAAAACAAAACAACAAATAAATAATATCTGACCTCAAAATACAATTATAGGAATTAACAACGGTTGCTACACTACATACTGTTATCTCCAAAGAAGTTTCTCAGTCCACCAGATGTAAGAAAGAAAGATTGATCAAAGAATCAAAGACAATACCATGTAATAAAAAAAGCATTGCAAATGAAATATATATACAAGGATAGCTGGGATAGGTGAATGGCTGATGTCTGTGGTTTATTAAGAGGAATAGTTAAGGCTTAAACGTTTTTTCTTCACCAATTTTGCATGCTTGTATCTGGTAATCAAAATGCCTGATTTGAATTGCATAATATACTGAAAAGTGTATTTATCTACAAAGCATTTAATATGCACATCACATCATAAACATTTTTATAAAAGAAAAAATGGGATTACAACAAAGAAAAATAAAGTTTTTTAAAACATGTGGCGAAATCCTTTTCGACAATTGGAAAAGTAAGGTTTTCCTTTTACAAAAATCTTACATATGTAGAAAATATGGTATTAATGGTAAAACTACAACACTAAGAACCATATATTATGAATATATGTATAAGAATATAAATATAAATACTGATATTCTGCCACCTTCAGAAAATATTGAAACTGACATCATAAATCTAAAGTTTATATTTCTTATAAGTAAAACTTTTAAAATTGAGAAAAAACAGGTAACATGACAAAAATGAGGAAAATATATGAGAAAATATTTCACAAATATAAAGGGGAAGAATCTCATATTTTACAAAAGAGCAAACTTACAAAAATATTACCAACTACATCAATAAAATTATTTCTTACATATCAAATTGGCACAAACCATAATTTTAAACAGTTCTTTCAAGAGAGTATAGCTATAAATTGCTACTTGGGTTTTGTAATTATTTTGAAATTTCAATTGCTTATTAAATGATTCAATGCCCTTTTCTTGCGCCAGCAATTTCACTTCAGAGATCTATTTGCACATACATACACACAAATGCCTACATGCACAAAAACTCATAAGCATTTGTAAAGTTTATTTGTTAAAAAATTTTTGAAATAGCAGATAATAAAAGTAGCTGCTTCACAATGAATAAAGCCTCAAAATATACAACATTCTATAAAAAATAAAATGACAACATAAAATCCTGTTTACCCTGGTGGTGAGCAATCTCCAACACAATTAATTAGGATGTGGAAATAATTGGTGACAACGTGGTGTGCATGAAAATAGATATTTTTTCTAGGAATCAGTGTAAATCACTATTCATTTGATTTGTTTTCCTGAGCGTTTCCTGCATTAAAAAATAAAGCAGATGTATATAGAGAGAGAACACTGCATGTACAAGTGAAAAGCTCTTCCTGAAGGCACGGTAACTGCGGTAACTGCGTGTCTACAGAGGGAGGAAGAACGGGATTTCTTAATGTTTCCCTCCTTATAATAGTTTTGTTTTTGAAACATTTACATGTTTATCTTTGTAGCAAAATACAACAACACAAATTACTACCATCGTCGTATAATCACACACCTGTGTGTGATAATGTAAGTGGCAGGAGAGTGAGAGGGGCATGGGCCGAGGACAACATGGAGCTCGCCTTCCGCGTGGTCAGCCCCTACTCCTTTTGACAGCGACACCCAGGGAAGGCTTGAGTTTACGCAGGAGCAGCACAGCTGGGGTATGCAGAGCCAGGGTCTTTCCTGGGAAGAGCAGCAGAGGCAAGGGTCTGCAGGGAGAGGTTCAAGGAGACGCTAGCTTGGTAATGGGATTTGCTACAACAGGAATCGAACTCAGAGCTTTGCATTTGCCAGGCAGGCACTGCGCCGCTGAGCTACATCCCCCACCCTTGCTTCAGTTTCTAAAAATGCCTGCAAGGAGCTAGGGGAGCGAAGCGGCAAAAGATGGCGACCAGGTGAGCAGCAAGGAAGCGATCCTCCTCGATAAACACCACCAGCTCGAGACAGACTTGGCGAGCGTGAATGCCGGGACCTCGGCTGGGAAGATCAAACTGAACGTGTTTCTCTGAGCTTCCAGGGGAGATGCGGTAGGGCGGCCCAAACTGCCGCGGCGAGACGCGAGAAAGCCCCAGACGCTGGGAGCCGGAGACACTCCGCGCGGATAGGGGGCTTGGCTGGGTCCGACCGCCCTGGGGGCAAAGCCACCTCGGTCCCTTCCACCTCCCGTGCCGGCGCAGCTTTCCAGCGACTCCCGACAGAGATCAGCTTATTAACAGCAGGAACGCCCGGCAGTCCCACATTTCCCGTGCATCGGCAGGTTGCGCAGCCTAGACCCTCGGCAGCCGGCGGTCCGTGGCCAGGGCGGCGCGAGCAGCATAGGAGCGGAGCATCCTGCTCCCTCCCCCAGACCAGGAGAGCGCGAGGAAACAAGTGGCTGTGAGCGGCGGATCGCGAGCATAGCACAAAAAACTGGCACCTTGGAACCTTCCTGCCTGCAGGGACTCCGAAAACGGGTGAGCTATCTGCGCTCGCGACCAGATCACCCAGTGGGGGAGGAGATCCATCCCTATACCTGCAGGGAACCCTGGGAGGGCGGGGGAGCGGTCTTACACACCTCACCCAGGTCTCTAGATAGGGAATAGCTAACCAACATCTGTACAGCCTTTTAAGCGGAACTCTCAGCAGAAAGCTTAAGGGACATTCCCCCAAAGAAAAGTCATTGGAGCAGCCTCTGCAGCAGACCCTTGCCTGCTGAACTGCCTGGGGAATCTACTGCTCAATATTTTGAATCAGATACCCAAAAAAGGGAAGACAGAAGAACAAATCTCAGCAGAAAGCCCAAGGGACATTCTCCCAAAGAGAAGGAATCATTGGAGCAGCCTTTGCAGCAGACCTCCGCCTGCTGAACTGCCTGTGGAATTTATAGCTCCACATTTTGAATCT
>PVLD010031600.1:0-15555 GCA_004027595.1 Dinomys branickii | reverse complement strand
CTCTCCTGAGACACACACTGGGCCTCCCTTCTCACCATAGAGGGCAGGGATAGAGGGCCTCTGCAGGGCCCCCTCACTCTCCTGAGACACACACTGGGCCTCCCTTCTCACCACAGAGGGCAGGGATAGAGGGCCTCTGCAGGGCCCCCTCACTCTCCTGAGACACACACTGGGCCTCCTTTCTCACCACAGAGGGCAGGGTTAGAGGGCCTCTGCAGGGTCCCCTCCCTCTCCTGAGACACACACTGGGCCTCCCTTGTCACCACAGAGGGCAGGGATAGAGGGCCTCTGTAGGATCCCCTCCCTCTCCTGAGACATGCACTAGGCCTCCCTTCTCACCACAGAGGGCAGGGAAAGAGGGCCTCTGCAGGGCCCTCTCCCTCTCCTGGGACACACACTGGGCCTCCCTTCTCACCATAGAGGGTAGGGATAGAGGGCCTCTGCAGGGCCCCCTCACTCTCCTGAGACACACACTGGGCCTTTCTTCTCACCATAGAGGGTAGGGATAGAGGGCCTCTTCAGGGCCTTCTCCCTCTCCTGAGACACACACTGGGCCTTCCTTCTCATCACAAAGGTTAAGGGATAGAAGGCCTCTGTAGGGCCCCTACCTCTCCTGAGACATGCGTGGGGCCTTCCTTCTCACCATAGAGGGCAGGGATAGAGGGCCTCTGCAGGGCCCCTTCCTCTCCTGAGACACAGACTGGGCTTCCCTTCTCACCATAGAGGGCAGGGATAGAGGGCCTTTGCAGGGCCCCCTCCCTCTCCTGAGACACACACTGGGCCTCCCTTCTCACAATAGAGAGCAGGGATAGAGGGCCTCTGCAGGGTCCCCTCCCTCTCCTGAGACATACACTGGGCCTCCCTTCTCACCAAAGAGGGCAGGGAAAGAGGGCCTCTGCAGGGCCCCCTTCCTCTTCTGAGCTTAAATGTATCAGGGATCTATGTCTAGCTTGCACCCTGTCTGTGGCTGGCTCTTGTAGATGTCTCTCCCCCAGTCACTGGGATGGAAATGCTGGGAATGCTGAATTTTATCATTCTTCCATGGCTCTGTCTTTAAGTGGTCAGCATTTTCCCAAAATGGCACCTAGTTAAACACTTTCTGCTAATATGGCAGATGCTATGTATGAAATTTCTTCAGTGTTGTCCTGCTGTGCAGAAGAGTCACTTTCCGAGTAAAACTCTATGATGTTTTTGTTGCTTGCAACAGCCATGGGCTTTTCCTGGGACCAGCACTACCCGTGTATCCATAGTTTTCCCTGGAGCTCTGGCTCTGGAGGCTTACCTGTGTAAGTGGAGACCAGTTCCCCTCCCTGAAGCTGGGGTGAGCTTCCAGACATCTTTGTTTTTTTCTCTGTGTTGTGTTGCATTTCTCCAGCTTCTCTGAGTTTTCTAATTTACCTGCCAGTTTCCTCCCAGTTCCTGGATATCTTTTTTCTCTTCACCAAGCTACTAAATTTCAGGTCCCAGAGAGGCTGTATTTTGTTGCTGATCACCACTCTGCCATATTTTCCTTTGTGGAAGTAATAAATGATGTCGTTTTTTTCATGTACTATTTTTGGCTGAGTGTCTATTAATATTCATTAGAGTATTGCATTTTTCTCAGTTGTTTTTCAGTGATGCTCAGATATGGGAACCAAAATCTTTCCAGGACCTCTTGCTGTACTATTAACAGGCAAAATCACTGTGAAGAAATTTAACAAATTAACTGAAATTTAAAAGATTGCAATTTCTATTTTAGATATGGAACTAAAAGAACATAATTTCTTTCTTACAGAAATGATGTACTTAAGAATAAAAAGAAAATACAGAAGTGAAATCAGATGCATATAATCTGAAGGAGAAATATAAGCCATTTCATACATCTATATCTATCTACCTATCTATATTTTATTACTGCCACTAAAAGTTATAAAGGTAGTATTCTACACAGCAGAGGCTAAACCCTAATGTGTTGCCTTGGGGGCTGAGAGAACAGCCCAAAATATGTAACAAGACACTGTTACTTTTTTATTATAGAGGAAAGAGGATTATTTAGCTCATAGTTTTTTAAAATTTATTTTAAAAATAAAAGAAGGAAAACATTAATAAAAGACATCCCTTTACAAACTAGCATAAGAACAATACAAGTAGTACTGAATTATAGACAAAGTGGTAGGAAATTAACAATGGTTGTTATATTACATATTGATATCTTCAAAGTGGCTTCTCAGGAAAACAAGTATAGACATGCAAGGTTGATCAAATAATTAATCATTAACTGTTCCTTTCAGTAAAGTGATGGAAGTCAGTAGTACAACTATGTTAGCTATCCTGTATATACATATGTACATAATTTTCCCTTCTTTCTTTTCTCTTTTCCCTCATCCCAGTTGCTCTTTGCTTTTGAGAAGTTTCTTTTCATTTCACAATGGCTATCATATCTCCTAATTTTTCTTCACTCTTTCAGGTTCTTACTCTAGCGAGACAATACGTTGCTTACACATGGAGGTCTGATTTATTCCACTTATAAGTATGGTCTCTAGTTGTGACCATTTACCTGTAAAAACCTTGAGTTTATCTTTCTTTATAGCTGAGTAATATATCATTATATAAAAATACCACAAGTTTTTTATTTAATCCTCAGTGGATGGACATTTGGGTTGCTTCCACAATTTAGCTATTACAAATTGTGCTGCTATAAACATGGATGCACATATGTCGCTGTGATAGGGTGTTTTCCCAGAAGGAGAAGTAGCTCATAGTTTTGGAGTCTGAAAGTGCAAGATAATGCCACTGGCACTGATGCGGACCCGTAGTGCCTCACATCTTGTTTCATATCACCACGCTGGGAATATGTGCGAGAGGGAGAGTCCACACGAGAAGGAATCAGAGAGGATGAGGTGGGCTAGTGTTCTCTTTTATAATGACCTTCTCTTATAAGAACTAATGAGGGTAATTTCATCAATTCCTAATCACTTCCTATTAATGTCTCCCCCCATGTTTTATAATAGTACATTTAATTATACAGAATAATGTTTCATCACGACATTTTCACTCACACACATATTGTGATAATACAGTATCATCCTCCTCACTACCCTACATTACCCTTCCCTTCTTCCTTGCACAGTCTTCTTCCTTTTCTGTAACAGTCTTAACAGGCACTATTCTTATAGGGAAAGCTAAAGGTCTGCATACTAAGCCAAAATATTAACATTTGTGCCTATAGTTACAGGTGCAAAGGGCCTTTGTGATGTAAATCCTCATATTTCCAAAATTTTGTTGTGAAGAACATTTTGTTCTACATTGAAAAAAATTAAAGACATAATGTTGAGATTTTCAAACTTCCTTATCCCTGGGGAAGAAAGGAGTGGTATTCCACAGAGGAGAGTGTGGGGACATTTGTGACTCAGAGGAGCCATCTCTCATATTCCCTTCCACCCCTCTAGAGGGAGGACTGGGATTGCCATATTGGGCTCAGCCACATTAGCAGCTCCTCACTTCAGCCTTTGGACACCATTGAGCTGTTGCCTAACTCTGAATTCCCATGCAACAGGCAGTCCTCAGAGTGCTCCCTGAGCTGTTCTGTCCTGCCTTATCTTGCCAAGTCTACCTCTGGGGACACTAACCTTAAGGTCACAGATTGCACAAAGGCCCGCCTATCCCACTTTTCAGTTCCCTCAGTGTAGTCCAAGGAATATTCCCTCACCATTCACAAAGCTGGCCTCTCTGGGACTAGGAAATCCATGGGATATGGAGCAGGGAGAGAGGAATGGTAAGCAAGAGGTCATCTCATCAGCATTCCCTGAGTCTGCCAGTGCCACCAAACACACTTCTGTGGACAGAGATATGCTGAAGCCAACATTTCTCCATTTTGTAATTTAGACTAAGTCACTGCTCTTATTTACACAAGCCAAAGAAATATTGAGTTAGAAATCAGGATACTGGCCAGTGCCCCTCCCAAGATGGAGGAAGTGACACACCAGAAGAACTCCAATCCCCTCACTGCAGGGCAGGAGGTTCAAGCTCCTAAGATGTCAATAGTTTTTGGTGAAGCCAGCCAGGAACAACCAGCAGAGCCAGGATCCAGAAAATTATGAAAATAGCCAGGTGGTGAGACCCAACAGGAATCAGAGTCTCTTTCAGTGTCAGAAACAAGTTAAAGCCAACTCCTAAGGAGATAATCAGAAAGAAGAAACCATTCTTTTGCTCCTCAGGCAGACATCCTTGCTGCTGTAGAAATAAGGATATCACTATTAAACTTGATCCTTATGAAGTATGTAGATTCCATTGCTTGATTCCTAGGAAAGGTGATTAATGGTGTATATAAGATATATTGAGATATATGAATTCTTCCAGAGCCCCCCATGAAGTATTTCATGAGTGCATGAAGTACTACAAGAGTTAAGGTATATTTCCTCTATGACAATGGAATACTAGGATGAGAAGATTGTCTCAGTTCCAAAGAGGAAAAATGCCAGGACCAGATGTGTCTGGAAGACTCATGGGCTGTCCTCCAGTTCCATCACCACTAGCAGCCCTAGGTAATGCAGCTCTTCTTGAAGCAAAATCCTTTAAGACAAGAGATCACAAAACTCCAGCAGTAGGTTAAAGCCAGTTGTTTTGGTGTGACTGCTCTCAGAAGGGAAATTTCTGAGCTTCACACCAAAGTGAAGGAACAGCAGAAACAGCTTCAAGACCAAGGCCAGAAACTGCTAGAGCAGACCCTGGTCATAGATGCACAGACCATATGTTTGATGGAGTTGGAGTGCAAACTGTGAGAAGTCATGGAAAGCTCCCCCAAGGCTGGGCAGAGTGAGACATCTCCCAGTGTGGAGGCCACCCTGTTAATTAGGCCAAGATCAGGCTGTAAGCAGCGTGGTATGTAAAGAGTTCACTCCACGATTGGCTTGTTTTGAGTAGTGAGTCAGGCTGAAGTCCACATGGTTCAGAAAAGCACTGTAGAGGGCAATTATCATTTTCTCCCCAACACCACAGCAGAGAACAGAGATACAGTCTGTGAAGCTGTGGGGCTCTGATATGAGGGATACCATGGCAGCTGAGGACAAGTGACTCTTCCCGAATTCCTTTCCCAGAATTGTAGTTCATTTCACTTGAAAAATGAATTAGTCATTAACTATGAGCTATTCCTGGTCTCTTCTGTTCTTGATGCAAGAGTGTTTTGTTCTCTCCTTTACCCAGACCTGCCTGCATCACATCTTATCCCCAGCTGTATACTGTACAACAAATAAATACCATGAATCTGGCTGGTTTGGAGTCTTTGCTCTGCACTGAGCATTGACTATCCCAATTCTCCATTTCACTTTTATCTTGTCTCTGAGTTTTTCTTTGCAGCCTTGCATTGTAGCACCAAACAGGAGATTGGGGTCTTTGCCGGGGTCCCTGGCACCTCAGAAATAAAGAAATGTGTGGGAGTCAGCACTCAAAATGTATACAGGAAGTGTTTTGCATTTAGAATGTGGAAGTGGGGCACCCTGGCAGGTCAGCTGAGGGCTCTGCAGACGGAGTGTGGCACTACTTGGAGGGAGGCTACAGCCTTGTAGTCCAGGGTGTAAGCGATTTTTCTGTGCTGTTCCCAGGCCGCCTATTCTAGCCTGTCAACCAGTTCCCAGTACTATCAACTTAAGCGTCATATGTGCTTCTCTCAAATTATCTTTTGGGTTTCTCTAAGAGCCTTCGTTCTCTTCATGTACTTAAGACAGAATATTCCTTAAATAAACAGAGCAGCCATCAGCTCTTTCTTTGTGTCATGAGTATTTTTTCATCATGTGACACAAATCAGCAGAGATCAGTGCTATCATCACCAACTGGGTGAGCCCAAATATTGGTTGTGGAGACCAAATATTAATTGGGGGAACTACGTTTGGTGACCCCAACATAATCTTGAACACAAACATGAAGGAGGTGAGTAAATTCCATAGATTTCATGTATTTGGAAATGCCCTGACAGGTTATCTTTGTTCATAAGGATGGGCCAGAAATTGAACTGAGAACAAAAACTTTAAAAATTTACAGCAACTGCTCTGAGCTATTCATGTAACAGTAACTGCATCAGAGTTACAGATTATTTTAGTAACTATTTCAATTTGCTGCTCTGGTTTCCAGAGACAGCCACAACACAAATTAGAAAAAAATTTAAGTGGGCACATGACAGAGGAGAAATAATCTCTGAGATCTCTTCAGCGTGGAACTTGGTTCAATTAGCTTGGTATCCATTATGGAGGAGCTTGCAATCATCAGCTCCTGCTTCAGGCATAAGAGAAAACAAAAATAAATATGTATGTGTACAAAATAAATACATACGTCCATGGTTGCCTAGGCTCAGGGGGAACTTGGGGTTGGTGGAGGAGCAGGCAGTGTCATCAGTCTAAAACAAAACTAGATTTATGCTGCAATGGGAAAACACAGGAAAAACTACTTAGCTTTAGGGTGCCAGGATACACAGGTGGCACTACCAACAGGTACCTAAAGCTGGAGCAGCTCTGACCTGGGGTAAATGGCTAAAATATCCTGTTAGATCTAAGGAAGTTTTACAGGGAAAATCAAATTACAAACTTTAACTAATTGATAAATGTATCTTTGGTTGTCAATTTGAGTTGATAATTGTGGCATTTAAAATATTTCTTTTATATTACAAATTCTTAAATTTACAGGATTAATTTGCTCTTTTCTCTGATCTATCTTGTTTTAACATAAAAATATCAATTCAAGGTTATTCAGAGGTCTATTGGCAGTCATTCAAGTTCATTATCAAAAGGGGAACACTTTAAAATTCAAAGCAACTGCAGTCAAATTTGTTATAAAATGTTTATAATAATTGAAAAATATTAAGAACATTATAAGAAATATACCTTTGATATAAGAGGAATCTGTGTGCTAAGTTTCAGACTGCCAAGGAGATGAAAGATATGTTAGTTTTCTGCCCCTTTCTGCTGACTTCTGGTAAGATGGCGACTGGGTAAGCAGCAGAGAAAGATCTCCTGGGAGGATTGATCACCAACCAGATACTGAAATACAGCAACATGAGAAAGACAAGGAGAGGAATGGTTGCCCTGGTACCCTGGACCTAGGAAAGATCTGAAATGGGAATTGAAACTCTCAGAAAGAGCAAACAAGACCTCTCCTGGAGAAAAAGCTCAGAGGGCCACCATGGCACAGTTAGAGGAAGAGGAAGAGGAAAGGGAAGGAGCCACCGCTCCATACACACCCTCAGCCTGCTCTCTCATTCCCGCACTCGCAGCTTCAGCCTTGGGGGCCTCTGCTCGAGGAAAATGATAGAAACCGAGACCTCACATGGAACCAGACCAGACCTTATGACACTAGAGAAGTCTTTATTGGGGGAGGGACAGAGTAGCAGGCTACCTAGGGGACCAAGGTAGCCCCAAGCTGAGGAAAGCATGGGCCTTTAAGCTCTTTTTTCTGGCGGGGGTGGGGTGGGGTAAGGAGATGTCCCTGGGCCAGAACAGGCTGAGCCCCAAGTGGCAGGGAGGGCGTCCAGGCCAGAACAGCCTGAGCGGCAGAGAGGGGCGTACTGGCCAGAACAGCCGAATGGCAGAAGTTGTCCATGTCAAAACGACCCGAGCAGGTGAACTGCCAGAGCGAATGAGGGCGGGGATAGCTTTTGTGGCTGAGGGGATCTGAAGTGGAACAGGTAAGGGAACGAGAAATGTATTGAGAGTTAAAGTTTTCCAACGAGGGGGGTGAGGCTAGCTGCCTTGGGACTTACCAGAAACATCCTCAATCAGCCAGGGGAAAGCAAGGTCCTGAGAGCTGGTTCAAAAATTGGAGGGGAGAAAGCGCAGCCTGAAAAGGAAGCAGTGGCGGTCAGCAGGAGTGGTCGAATCCAGTGTGAGAATGGGAGGTTACAAAGGTCATTGAAGCAGAATCCCCACTCTGCAGAAATCTTACTAATCAGGGCCCTGAGGCAGGTCGGTGTCAAGGCAACCAGTGAGCAGCCCACCACACCCAGCTCTATGCCTGCCCCAAGGATATGGCCTTAGACCTCTCCACTGTGTGAGCAAATACCAGCAAAGAGTAGCAGAAAGCAGTGGAAGCGACCCCAGGACCAAGGTAATTCCCAGGGATCCAGTCAAAAAACAAAAGGGAGCTGGAGCACAGCAGAAAGAATGAGCTGCACACGAAGGTGGGCAACATGGCCCCATGCCCTTCTCATTCCAACACCATGCAGGAAGCAGGATCTGAGTTACCAGGCTTCAGCTCCCACCCTGAACTCCCTCTCCGAGCACCTTGAGTCCTGGTGGCCTGAGGAGTCATTATGTGATCCTGACAACAACAGGCTGAGTCAACGGGCTTCAGAACTCACCCTAAACTACTAATATGAGCACCAAGAGAGACCCCACACTGCTTGCATATATGAAAAATGTACAAACCCATAGCATCAAACTATATGAAAAGCAGCAGTCCTGGAGCCTGAGAGACAACAACATACTCTACACAGCAGACCCAAGAAAATCCTCCAATTCTTTCTGAGAACTAATAACTAAACTTAGTACACACCATGGACTACCACAGTGAGCACAAATGGAGAAGACCTCATGCCACTTGTGCCCAGCATCATAAGTACACCTAATACCCAGAGAGATCGAGTGATGTGATGAGGCAAAGACATGGAACTAGGGTGTAGACCTGCCTCTCTAGCTGGGAAGAGGTAATCTCCAAAGACACTAGTGGCCTATAAGGGGGGATACCAGGCAATTTGGAGGGGAGCTTGGAGGCCTGAGGTGGGAGGGTCCTCCCTTCGGGTTGCATGAGAGCCCTGAGGACCTAGACTGGGCCTCCTGCAGAGTGGTGTCGGGACAGAGACTGGGAGTCCACGGGGAAGTCCTGTGGACTTGGATCAGCATAGAGTGGCCCTCCCCCCGGGGCATGTCTGGAGCTCCACCCAGCCCCAGGAGGGCCCTGAAGACTCACCTGAGCCTATATATATATTTTTTATTTTTAAGACAAAAGAATGGGGGTATATAAACCAGAATATCACAATAACACATACAGAAAATACCCGATTATAGAGAAGATAGTAGGGAATTGGAACTGGATGCTGTATTACATAATATTATCTTTACATTTGTTAAAACAGTAACAATAAAGGAAATACTAAATTATAGCGAGGATAGTGGGGAGTTAACACTGGATGCTGTTTTACAAAGATATTGTACATTGTATATTTACAAAGATATTTTACAGATATTGTTATCTTTGCATTTGTTAACATGAAAGCAGTTAAGGAAATAGCATATTACAGAAGAAAAGAAAAAAATATTAGGGAATTGACTCTAGATGCTGTAGTGCATAATGTTATTTTCGCCTTTGTTACTCATTTATAGAAATGATGGCTCATTCAGTTAATCAATTATCTCCACCTCATCTCCTTTGTTCTACCACCCTGTCACTCATCTTCCCATTGGTAATAACTGTACTTTTTGTTTTATCTATTCCCTTGTGCTCTCCCATTGGGAAGAGACTTGGCTGTTTTGAATTATACTGTGTAAAACATGGGTGTTCACAAATTGCTATGGCAGGCATTGAAGAAGTGCCCATCCTCAAAGACTATATTTGGCAAGCTTTCTTAGCCTTTGGGTGTTGGGTCAAGTAGGCAGGGTTACACAGTGGACTACCAGGCTCTGCCTTGAAACAGCATGTCAGTGTTCAGAGGTTCAGGTGAGTCTTCAGGGCTGCTTTTGCTGAGGGCCAGGTGTATTGCCTGGCTCTGCCTTGAGGGATCGCCTCTCCCGAGGTCTGTCGCCTAAGCCTATAGACGTGGACATGCTGACAGAGCCTGGTGGTTCACTGTGTAACCCCACCTACCCAACCGGACACCCGAAGGCTGTGAGGGCTGGCCAAAGGGTGCATCTCCATCTCCTGCCATAGCAATTTGTGTACACCCACGTATTATACAGCATATTTAGATGCAGCCAAGTCTCTTCCCAAAGTAAGAGTATGAGGGAGTAAATAAACCAAAAGTGTAGTTATTACCAGTTGGAAGACCACTGACGGGGTAGTAGAACAATGGAGGTGAAGTGGAGAAAATTGATTAATTGAACGAGCCATCATCTATATAACTGAGTAATAAAGACAAAGATAACAGTATGTAATACAACATCCATTGGTAACCCCCTACTATTTTCTCTGTAATTTGGTATTTCCTTTATTGTTTTTGTATTAACAAATGCAAAGACAAAACTATGTAATACAGCATTCAGTGATGGTTCCCTACTGTCTCCACTGTAATTTGGTATTTCCTTTATTGATTTTATTATAACAAATACGAAGATAACATTATTTTATACAGCATCCAGGGCCAATTCCCTACTATCTGCTCTATAACTTGGTATTTTTGGTATTGTTTCTGTGTTATTCTGGGTTCTTTTGTCTTAAAAATAAAATTAAAAAAATGATTAGGTGTGATGTTACACGTGCCCCTCGGGTGACTGTGAGGGGGGGTGCTGAGGGCACTGTGGCTGGCTGTGAATGGGATACCCAGAGCCCTCGTCCAGTCAGGATCCCGGTATTGCTGTACCATGCGGCCTTTAGGTGCATTCGCTGCCCAGAGTTGTCCTGAATATGCTTGCTCCCTAGACAATGGTTGCATTTCCTGCATGCACAAAGCTCTGAGTGGGTTCCAGGCAGGCTTCTGGCACTTGGGCTGGCTCCTGGGGCTGTGGCCATGGTGTCCATGAGGGACTGGTGCCAGCCAGTGCTCGCCACTCACTGCGTATTGCAGTGACACCGCTGTGAAGCCCACAAGGAGCAAGAACCTAAATTGCTAATAAATCAATAAGAAATAAAAGTTTACATTCACTCAGTGAAAAGTATCATGTCTAAGCTCAACATATATTGGAGCCAACATGGACATGTATCTTGTGCATGGAGCTGTGTAGGCAGGTCAATCCAGGAGCTCCAAGGTAGGCTATGTCTGTTGGGACATCCATGCTTCCTTCTCTCTCAGCTCTCCCTCCTCCATTGAGTGGAAAATGAGCAAATTAGAGGAACAATTGTCATTCAGGGTTGTATATGTGGACTTCACTAAGCATGAGTGGTGTCTGCTGGACCCCACTCAGAAGGTACTGTACAGGGATGTGCTCTTGGAAAATTACAGCGACCTTGTCTCAGTAGGGTATTGCATTGCTAAGCCAGAAGAGATCTTCAGCATAGAGCAAGGAGAGGAGCCCTGGGTACTGAGGAAGGGATTCCCAAGCCGCTATAACCCAGAAAGGAAATGGAGAACTGATGATCTATTAGAGAGCGGCCAGGAAAGTCAAGGTGAACATTTTTGGCAGCTTATATTCACCAACAACAGAACAGTAAGTGTGGAAAGTGGTGACAGAGTTTGGAAAACTTTCAGTCTGGACACAAACACAATTTCTTCAAGAAATTTTCCCTTCAAAATATGTGACTTGTGAAATGAGTTTGAAAAACATTTTAGGGTTAATTATTAATAAAAGAAACTATTCCAGAAAGAAGCCTAATGAGTTTAATGTCTATGAGAAATTGCTCCTTGACATTAGGCATGAAAAATTCCTATTAAAGAGAAATCTTATAAACATGATCATAAAAGGAATGTCCTCAGTCATCAAGATTTCATTCAACCAATTTTTGATGAAGCTTTTGAATATAATGAAAACAGAAGAGGTTTCCATGAGCAAATGATCTTTTTTAGAAATCAGAAGTCCCAGATAGGGGAGACATTCTGTGGATACACTGGACGTGGAAGAGTGTTCAACATATTAAAGCTCAGTCTATCTCAGAGAACTTGTTTGGACATGGAGCCACATGAATGCAGTATCTGTGGGAAGGCCTTCTATATGGACTTACAATTTGGATATCAGGGAGCTTTTACAGAGGACAGCCTTTATGAATATAATGAATATGGGGAACTCTGTGACAATTCAATTTTCATGATACATCAGGGAGCTTACACAACAAAGATTCCCCAAGAATGTAAAGTGAATGACAAAACTTGGGAAAAGTCAACCCTCTTTAAAAACCATATAGTACACTCAGGGGAAAAACCTTATGAGTACCAGGAAAATGGGAATAATTTCAGCAAAAAGCCATATTTAACCCAGTCTCAAAGAGATCACTCAGGAGAAAATCCTTCAAATGTGGTGAATGTGGCAAAATTTTCTGGGAGAAGTCAAACCTCACTCAGCATCAGAGAACACACACAGGAGAGAAGCCCTATGAATGCTCTGAATGTGGAAAAGCCTTTTGAAACCACACCTTACCAACCATCAGCAAACACATACAGGAGAGAAACCTTATGCCTGTAAACAGTGTGGGAAAATGTTCTATGTGAAGTCAAACCTCACTGAACACCAGAGGACACACACAGGAGAGAAACCATAACAGTGTAGCACATGTGGGAAATCCTTCTACCACAGATCAGCCCTGACTGTCCATCAGAGGACACACACAGGGGAGAAGCCATTTATATCTAGTGAGTGTGGTAAATCCTTTTGTGTGAAGTCAAACCTCATTGTACATCAAAGAACTCACACAGGGGAGAAACCCTATAAATATAATGAATGTTGGAAGACTTTCTGTGAAAAATCAGCTCTTACTAAACATCAGAGAACTCACACAGGGGAGAAGCTGTATGAGTGTAATGCATGCGGGAAGACCTTTAGTCAGAGGTCAGTACTCACCAAGCATCAGAGAATTTGCACAAGGATTAAAGCTCTTCCAACATCCTGCGTGTTCAGAAACCTTCAAACACCTGTTGGATTTACTGTATAGTTTTAAAGATGAGATTAGAGAAAGCCAGAGAATGCCACAAAATGCTAGAAAATGACATCTTATTTAAATATGTGAAAGCTTTCAAGAAAAATAGCTTTTATTAGAAAATTTGTATTGAAGTGAGATATATTCATTTAAGTAATATTGTAAAAATCTTTTAAAATTTGTTATTTTATGTCATCTGCCAGACATATTATAAAAATTATATATATATATATATATATCAATGTTCATTTTACCCATATTCACAGTGTTTACAATATTCATCTGTAGCTTACAAAAATTGAATGACAGTAACATTAAACATATGTGAAGAGTGAAAAAAATGATTAATTATTACTATTCATTTTCAAAATTATCTTCCTTGTTCCTCCAGAAAAGGAGCCATTTGGCTCTCCATGTCATTACCAAAGCAAAGCAAGAGCCTTCAGCTCAGACTGCTGCAGTTTCTACCCTAACAGTGAACTCAACAATTAAAACCATTTGTTACAAGGATAACAAAACAAGCAATTTTCTTTTTTTTATTTTAAAGAGAAGAAAGATAAATAAACAATGAAACTGAGTTTTGAAACAGGTTAGTAGGACAATAGTTAATACAATGCATATTGTTGTCTTCATATTAGTTAATAAGAGTACAAGATATAGACATGATATCTTGTCTAACAATATTAACACAAAGCATTCTTTTCAAGGAACTCAGAGAATTTAGCTGTAAAACTATCTTAACTATCTTGTATATAGATATATTTTTATTTTTCCCTTTCTTCCTTTCCCCCATCACAGTTTTTTTCTTTTGCAGCTTTTTCCAAGTTCACATATCTGTTGTACATTTTGGATCCTATTTTCTTGTTCAATTTCTCACACTAGTGAGACAGTATGATGTTTACACATATGGGTCTGAATTATTTCATTTATGGTCTCAAGTTGCATCTATTATAAAAGTCTCCAGTTTAGCCAGTGCAGGAAGCAACTGGGGCCTAGCAACTGCCTGGGCCAGAGGAATGCAATGCCTGACCCATCTTCCCTGCACTGTGAGAAGGGCAGCCCATGTGCCTGTGTAGGAAGCATTTGGGGCCTGACAACTGGCTGGGCCAGAGGAATTCAGTGCCTGACCCACCTCCCCTGCACCTCTGGAAAGAAAGCCAGTGAGATAAGCACCCAGGGCTTGGCAACCAGTTTGGGAGAGGAACTCAGGGCCTGGCCCATCCCCTTACATTGTAGGAAGGGCAGCCATTACAGGAAGTGCCTGGGACCTGTCAACCTGCTCTGCCAGGGAGCCCAGAAAATGACAAGATGAAGGAGTAAAATGCAATCCCAGAACTCCAGCTCACCCACAATAAGCCAAGGAGACATGAACTGTGTTGGTTTGGGGATATTTTTGCAAGGGAAAACAATATAATACAGGACACATATTTTATATGATTATTTGTAATACTTACCCAAAGAAATGATATAAAAACAGTGCAGGAAATCTTTCCACACACTAAAACCAAGGAATCAAGCTGAGGGCCTGGATCCCGTGGAAATGTCCTGCATGAGTCCAACTGAAGACCTAGAGCTCATAACAATGCCTCCCATGAATCCAAGTGGAGGCCCAGACCCCATAACAATATCTCATGCAGTCCTGTTTCATGGATCTGCACTACGAAGGCCCACAGGACAGTGGTGGAATCTAGAAAGTCTGTGCCAGCAGGGTGAAGGATCTATGCTGGCCGCCTGAGGGATCTTCACTGGACCCAGGAAGTGACATGCAAAGTGCAAACCAGAGCTCCCTCCAAAAGTACCACAGCCATCCTCAGCAAGAGTGAGGTCCCAAGCTCCTGTGATGATCATGATGGCTGAGTTCCCTACAGGAAAGCTAATGCAGCAAGCTTCTCCTAGAGAATGACAGTGCACCATCTTCTCCTCTGGAGTCAGGAAGTGATGCTCAAAGTGAGAACCAGAGCACCCCCAAAGTGAACTGAAGTTATTCTCAGTGCCAAAGAGGTCCTGAGCTCCTTGTAGGATGAAAACAGCCAAGTTCATCGGGAAAGCCAGAATGATAAGATCCTCCAACAGAACAAGCAGTTCCTATAGCTTCCACCAGCTCCTAACAGCCTTTCTCCACTCCCAACAGCCTTCTTTCTTCTCCAGTTGTGCCTCTGATGCTGCTGGCAACAGTTCCCAGGTGGGCCTCCCACATCCAGCACCACACCCATTCAGTTCAGCTGGGGGTTATAAGTTGACCACCAGTTGTCAATTCATTACATGAACATAGAAAAAATTGGAAGTCACACACCTGAAATTTCTGAAAAGATAGCAACTAAAGTAAACAACTCCATTGGCCACAGAAGAAATCAGAATAATCCCTCAGGTAAAAAAAGAAATGACAACCATAATGAAAGAATTGCTCAGCATATCTAAAGGAGACATAGATAAAAAGTAGGAAGACAGTTTTTGGGACTTCGTAGGCAAGTGGTCAAAACTGGAGTCCATACTCATAAGTGAAATAAATCAGCGGTACATGTGCAGGCAACGTATTGTATCACTGGTGTAAGAACATGAGGATGGGAATATAAACTAAGAGACATGAAGGAAATCCGTTCAAAAACAAAGAACAGATGGGACGAGGAAAAGGAGAAAAGAAAGAGACAAAAATGTATGTATGTATATATGAATGTATGTTATTTTTAAGAGATCTTTGCTTTCATGGTCGCTAGCTGCAATGATGTCTTCAAGGTCTGAGAGTCTATCTTCAGTTTCATTCAAGCATTTTTGCCAGCTTTCAATGGAATTTTTAATTTCTTGGATATCTCTTTG
>PVLD010031599.1:0-15590 GCA_004027595.1 Dinomys branickii | reverse complement strand
ACTGTCTGACTAAATTTGCATGTGTGTATATGGGTCCATACATCTACAATTCGAAGATATCAATGGATAAAGCAACAACTACTGTTGAGACCATATCACCTTGTCTATAGATTAGTTGTGATTGTACTATTTTCTATGATAATGGGTGTCTGTTTGTCAATATGTTTTTGTACTTTTATGTTTCTAAAATAAAAAAAAATAAAAAAAAATAAGGTCAAACAATGGAGAAGAAAACAAAAACAAATCTACCACCATGACAACAACAAACGAGAGAGAGAGAGAGAGAGAGAGAGAGAGAGAGAGAGAGAGAGAGAGAGAAAGAGAAAGAGAAAGAGAAAGAGAGAAAGAGAAAAGTCCACTTCCACGTATGTCTGTGCTGTCACTGGTAGACAGTGTAGAGACAGAGTCCTAATCCATGTTGATTTATCCCAGCAAGCCAGCAGCAGCTTTTTGGTGGAGTAGTGGATAATCTTAGCAAGCCTGCCCCTCCTCACCAAAACCAGACTCATTCAGTCTGCAGCTATCAGTGCACCTTTCACGGGCCTGAGCCCAGCTAGGAGCCCCTAGATGGAACCATCAGCCACTCTGAGTTCTGAGCTCAGCCAACCCCTCTCTCCAAGATGGCTACCGGCCAGTTGTTCTTCTGCACACAGAGCCCTCAGTATTCACCTCCAGCTAAAGCAGTGCTTCACGTCTGTTGTTCCCGTCCACTGCTGTGTCACACCGTGGAGACCTCTGGGGTCACCAGCAGTCACTGTGTGTCTGCAGGCTTGCATTGCACCTCTTATATGGTACAAGATTTGGTGAATGTTTAATGTTTAAAGCAGATTAATGTTTTTCTAAGCCTGCCTTTCCACTGGATGACACTCAGCAGCAGTATTCACTGTGTTTTTGGTCACACTGTTCGCAGTATTTTTGGTCACACTTCATAAAGATAGACACAAAAGAGGACTTCCAGAACTTCTTCAGAAAGTGTCAGGCTTGATGAGATAAATGTGTTTGAAGTAAGGTAGAGTATTTTAGGTGGGATTAATGGCAAAATGTGTCTTTTAGTGGAATGAATTCTTAAGATTTAAACACTCACCATAGTTTTTAATCAGCCCTTGTTTGCTAGATCTGTCACGACAAAGTACAAACTGGCTTAAACAACAGAGACTTACTGTCACATAGTTCTGGAGGCTGTAAGTCCAAGCTCAAAGTGTTAGCGGAATTGGTACTTCAGGGAACAGGCTATCCTATTTCTCTTTCCTAACGGTCTTTGACATGTGCTGACTCATAGATTGATGCATTTATCTTTACATGGCGTATTTTCTGTGTTCAAATGTCTTCTTTTTTTTCCTTCCCTTGGTGTGGTACTTGGGGTGGAAGCAAAGCCTTCACAGTGAGCTTCATCCCAGCCCTTTTTTGTAAAAAAACATGAGGACATTTTTTTTTTTTTTTTTGGCGGTACTGGGGATCGAACTTGGGGACGTTGATTATATTTGATTAGTCTACCCTAAAAATCTCTTCTAATTACATGTACAACAACACTGTTTCTGAGATAACCAAGGATTTGGATTTTAGTACGTGGATGGGGAGGAAGGAACACACAATCAACCTATTATAGGCTCTTTCTCAGAGCAGTGGATTTAATTTGATAAGGTACATTTTCTTATTTCTTTTTCTGAATTGTGTTTTTGGTATCAAATCTAAAAACTTGCCACTTCATAAATCCCACATTTTCCTGTTTTTTTTTTCCCTAAAAGCAATATGGTTTTATATTTTACATTTATGTTTTAAGTCCATGGTTCATTTCAAGTTGTGTCTAAAGTTTGTAAGATTTAAATTGAGTGGGTTTTTTTTTTCTTTATATCCAATTGTTTCAGTACCATTTGTTGAAAAGGGTATCTGTCCTTCACTGAATTTCCTTCACATTGTTGTCAAGAATCAGTTAAGTGTATTTGTGTATGTACATTTTAGCATTCTTTATTCTGTTGCATTGATCCATGTGTGTGTCCTTCTGAAGGTGCTACAAAGTCTTGATTGCCGTAGCTGTATAATTTTGGAATCAGATCGATTGATTCTTCTAGTTCATTCATTTTTATTAAAATTACATTAGCTATTGTACTTCCTTTGTCCTTCAGTGTACATTGTAGAATGATATTGTTAGTTGTATCTTTAAAAAAAAAAAAGAAAATTTCTAAACTTTTTTTGTTTTTGTTTTTTTGAGACAAGCTCTCTCTATGTAGTTGCTACTGGCTTTGAACTCACTGTGTAGCCCAGGCTGGCCTCAAACTCCTGAGTGCTGGGGTCACAGATGTGCACCACCATGCCCAGCTCTAAACTTCTGATTGCTATTAGTTATTTTTCTTGTTGCTGAGACAAAATGTCCAACACCCAAAGTTAAAAGAGAAAAGGTTTATTTTGGCTCACAGTTTATAGAGGTTTTAGTCCATAGTTGGCTGGCTCCAAGGCGGGGCAGCGTGGCAGAGTGGTGTGGCAGAGAAGAAACAGTGCATGGCAGAGCAGGCAGGAAGCAGCAACCAGCAGCACGCCTCCCTCTCCTTTTTATCCTGCCCAGGCTACAAGCCTTTGGGTGGTACCACTCACATCCAGAGTGGTCTTTCCAATTATCCATACCCAGAATTACATTCAACCAGTCAGTGGACTAGTCTAGTTACCACACCCTTACTCCACATTTGCACACCCCAGATACAGCCACATCCAAAAACCTCACCTGTGAGCACATGAGGCTTTGGGAGGACATCTAGGTACAAGCCATAACAACTGGAATTGCATTAAACTTAGATACTAATGAAGAGAGCATTGACATATTTAGAATGTTGATTCTTCCAGTCCAAAAACGTGATATCTCTCCATATTTATTTAGGTTTCTTGGATTTCTTTCTTCTATATTGTGTAGTTTTTTTTTTAGCATACGCATCTTACGATTTCATTGGTATATTTTAAATTCTAATGTAAATGAAATTTTAATTTAAATATATTTTTGATCAGCCCTGACACTGCTAATTCCGATTTGTTAATATTTAGTAACAATTTTGTGTCTATTTTCATAAGAAGTTTTGTCTGTAGTTCTTTGTGTACTGTTTTTCTCTAGTTTTTGTATCAGGCTAATACAAGCCACAAAATGCATTGGAAATTCTTCCCACCTATTCTGTTTTTTGAAAGACATTGTGTAGAATTGGTTAGTTCTTTAAATGTTTGTTAGAACTTGCCAGTGAAACCAGCCAGGCTGGAGGATGGTTTGTTTGTTTGTTTGTTTGTTCTGAGAGAGTTTTAAAGTTATAAATTTAGTTTCCTTACTAGCTACAGGAATATCCAAATGATCTATTTCCTGTGGGGGTTTGTAACAGTTGGGGGTTTTGTTGTGGTGGTGGTTTCTTTTTTAGTAATTTGTGCATTTCATTTAAACTGTCAAATTTGTACATACACAATTATTCAGAGGGTTTCTCTTACTATCTTTTTGATGTCTAAGATTCTATAGTGATACCTTTATTTCATTTCTGATACTGGTAATTTGTGTGTTCTCGCTTTTTGTCAGTCTTGCTGAAGATTTGTCAGTTTTATTGATATTTTTCAAAGACCAGCTTTTGTTTCATTTACTTCTGAACCTTTACATTTTCAATTTCATTAATTTCTTCTTTTCTTCTTTCAGACTTATTATGCTCTTTTTTCTTGGTTTTTAAAGTGGAAGCTCAAATTATTAATTTGAGATTTTTATCTTCTTTTCTAATCTATGCATTTAAGTTTCCAGGTATTTAACTGGAATAATAGAGTGTGTTGTCCTCTTGTTTCGCGGCCCAGCATATGATCTGTCTTAGTACTGAACTAAGACAATACTAAGCTTAATGTTTCTGTTAACAGAAAATGTTTTTAGAATTCTACTTAGATTTAATCTGTAGTTCTAAAATGCACTTCCTTTTGTACTGTTTTAGTGGTTACTCAAGTTTCTGCATTACAAATGCATAGCTTATTTTAAGAGCTAGGATGAGGCATAGAGCTCTTACCTCCCTCTGTGTCCTTTTACCTTCCCTCACAGGTGTCTTAAAAACTTCCTCTACCTACATTTAGAGCTTCACCGGTGTTACAATTTTTGCTTCTGCCTTTAAATATAATTTAGAAAACTCACGGAAAAAAAGGAAAACTTTCTGTTTTTGTACCTACTCTTGCATGTTGTGTTCCTTCTTCCCAGTAGTCCAAGATTCATTCTTATTCCAGGGAAATGTGGTGTGAAAGAAGTAACTGCTGTGTGCCAATGGTGCCAAAAAACCAAAGAGAGACGCCAGGCACATTCGTGGCCCTGGCAGTGCCCAGGTTCTGCGCGTCACGCTCCACAAAATGTGCTGGCAGACAATGGGGAGGAGGCATTGTTCTTCAAGGACAAATCATGACTGCTATAATTCAAGATGGCAGCGGGATCCTTCAGGCTGGATCCCTCTGCCTCCTTTCTTTATTTCTTTTCTGCTTAGAGAATGTAATTTTGCCTTTATTCTGTGGTAGATCTAGTGACAGGTTTTTTATCTTTTCATCAGTGAATGAATCAATGTCTTGTTTTCCTCTTCATTCATGAAGGCTGTTTTTGCTGGCTGTGGGAATCTAGGCTGGCAATTCTTTGTTTCCTTTCATCACCCGAAAAATATTGTGCCCCTTCCTCTGGTCCCTGTGTTTTCTGGTAATTGTTTACTTCAAAGATTTGCTTCTGTCTTACTGCTTTCAAGTTACCTTCTCTTTGCCTTACATTTTTAGAAGTTTAATTATGATCTATCTTGGTTTGGGCCTTTTAAGTATACTTTTTCAGATCTAAAATTCCCACTTCATTCTTAATATCTTCCATTTATTTGCTGAGTCATTCTCCTTTTTGTTTGTTTCAAGCTCATTCATAATTACTTATTGGAGTATTATTATCAGGACTGCTTTAAAATCTTTTGTCATTCAACTTGAGGTCTTTCTGGTTCCTCATTTGATGAGTGGTTTTTATTAAAACCTGGACATGTTCACATTAAGCTCTGAACCTCTGGACCTTACATTTTAGCTGGCTTTCTCTGACACTGCTTGGGAAAGGAAAGCAGGAGCTCCCGGAGTGGTACCGGTTAGAAGTAGAACAGGTTCCCCTCCTGACTCCTGTTTGTATCTGAATGTAGGGGTTTCTTATTACTCCTGGGTAGAGGTAGGATCTCTGTCCCCCTTATGGTCTTTGTTAAAACCACAGCATGGTGAGGCTTGGTACTGACCGGTGCGGAAGAAGATGCCAGCAGCCTCCTTGGCCTTCTGTGGTACCAGCCCAGCAGAGGCGCGGGGACCCACATTACAGCCCTGCAGGATTCCCTCCCAGCCTCTAGTGACATCTGTGGGGCGGCTTTACAGTGATATTTGGCTGAACTAGAGCAGTTACTGGTCTTGGTACTTTGTCTACAGATAGTGACAAAGATTTGAAGGGTTTTTTTTTCCTATACCCATTGGCACTCCAGGTTGCCCTCTTCAGTTGAAAATCCAAAGATTTGAAGGGTTTTTTTTTCCTATACCCATTGGCACTCCAGGTTGCCCTCTTCAGTTGAAAATCTGGGATCTCTGAGACAAAAGAAAACCCAGTGAACTCACCGTTGTGTGGTCGCTTGCTTCTTAGGGCCATAAGTGATCTACCTCTTGTCTTCCCCTTTCAGAGTCTTCTTACACTTGTTTTCTGTGTAGCACCGAGGTATTTCAGTTTACTTAGCAGAAAGTAGAGAAAGCACGTCTAGTCTGTCTTCTCAGACATGAAAATGTCATATGTTCCTTTAAATCTTAAGTCTCAAGGATGCCACAGAATGACTAAGACGGTATTATTTAAAAAAAACATGTGTTTTCAGCCTTGACTTTTTTTCCCCATGTGTGAACAGGCCTCCTCAAAGGATGTTGTCAGACAGCTGTGTCAAGACAGCTTTTCCAGTTCAGCCCTTGGCTCAAAACAACTTGTGGATATGACGTGTTCCAGCTTGTCTGTGAGCCAGGAGGAGGCAGAGCGTGTAAGTATGGTCAGAAACGACCAGGCAGAGCTCGTCACTTGTTACTCTCTGTCTTGACTTCCCAATTGTTGCCACGTCCTAAAGAATTTCCTCCTGAAGAGGCTGTTAACGTTGTAGATTTAATATTAATATTAAATATTAGTGCACCTGGAAGCTTTGGTCCTTGAACTCTCCCTTGTGATCGGGATGACTGTACCCAGAGGCAGAGCTCCTGATCGTTTTCTTTTCAGACTCTTCAGACAGTGGAGACAGAACCAGCCTCGGTGATTTTTCTTTCCCAGCCTGTAACTTGCCGATGGTGGTGACCTGTCGGCTGGATAGCCGAGGGCAGACCTCTCAAGGGTCGTAGGGCAGAAGTGTGGAGGTCTGAGCTGAATACCACTGGGGTCAGTCAGGCTTCCCAGCGGGGCTTTGGGTGCCACGGCCTTCTCATCCCTCTCCCCAGGGACATCTCCTGTGCAAGTACAAGCCACCTGATCTCAGCAGGTGGCCAAGAGGAAATGACTCGTGCTAAGTATGCAGCACGGACAGCCTTACCTTTTTGAGGACAGATGTGCTTCTAAAACTGGCGTCTCTTCATCCAAATAGGCTGGTGGTGTTATTTCTTTACTTGGAAATTTTGCTCATGGAAATCTATTACAGAGTAGTACAAGGAAGAACCAAGAGCATAGAAGTGAGTTAGAAACTTAGTTTTGATTCCCATAAAGGAGATGCTGAGGCAAGGACTGGGGTGCAGCTAGTTTTTGGGCAGTGATTCTAGAAAGCACAAAAGAGCGGGCAGGAAGAATTAAATAGGGGAGGGAGACAGGTCCATAGAGTGCTGCGGTGAGCTGTGCGCTAACTCCTGCCCCTCGCTGGTGAAGGGATAACTTCCCCTCACTCCTGGCTTGTGTCCGTCCAGTGAGGCAAGCTCCCTGGGTACCAGAGAAACAGTTCCCTCCAGAGCTTGTTTGGCTCAGCCCAACATCGTCATGGTGACAGATCAGTGTGGGCCACACTGGACGGCAGATCCACGGGGACTCCGCTCTCCCTTCACAGGGGCAGTCTGCACAGCCAGCCAGAAGCTGTTTCTTTCTTTGCCCTTCCAAGTGACAGCTTAAGGGCAAGGACATGAGACTCCTTCCACCCAAGATTCAAAGTCTGTACTCCACAGGCACCGATATATCCTGTCACATTTCAGTCAGCACAGCATCAGGTTCTCGCAAGGAGCTTGCAGTCCCGCTCAGGGAAGCCGGACACTGTGGGCCCCAGCTATTTGTGCAGGCCTTTCAGTCCAGAAGGCACTGGACCAATGCAGGGTTGCCTAGCAACACAGCTAACTCTCAACTTCTCTCAGGTTACCAGGGAAACAGTCCCAGAAAGTTAACTGAAGGTCAGATACTCCCACTGAAGGAAGAGGGGTGTGTTAACTATGAGTCCACATGTGCTTTCTGGCCACCCAGCAGCTTCTGAGGCCAGGCAGCAGTGCTGGTCTTGGCCTCGGGTGGCCGAGGCATGGGCGGCACCAGCATCTGGAGAGGTGTCCGCACTCCTGTGACTCATTCAAGCGCCTCTGTCAGCGTCTGGCCCCGAAGCCTGCCTCTGCCCTGTGTTCTGCCCCGGCCCACTGCTTCTGCAGCTCCACGCCTGCCCCGCTGTCTTGCAGCTGCTCCAAGCTCTGCACCACCTCACCAGGCTGGTGACCTTCCGGGACCTGTCCTCTGCCGAGGCCATTCTGGCTGTCTTTCCAGAAAATTTCCACCAGAACCTCAAAAATCTGCTGACAAAAATCATCCTAGAACATGTGTAAGTCCTGACTTTTTAGAGTTCCTTCTTTTATGGCTTGCCACTTTTATTTTCTGTTGTAGAAATAACAACACTGTATTTTCATTGTTGAAAAATTGGAAATGACACCCAGAAGTCTGCTACCTAGAAATTAGCAGTATTAATTCCTTAATGGAAATTCTTTTACAACATGTTTATTGTTTCTCTTTACATATATAGGGAGGTTATTTTGTTTTTAACAGAAAAACATGCCATTTTATAATTGGTTTGTTTTCAATTAATGGTATTAACATAAATGATGTCTCAGGTCAACAAATATTTTCCTTCAGTATCAGTTTAAATTTTTAATTGTTAAATTTAAAATGCACTCCATTATATGAAAGAATTGGGTTTAAAATTCCTTCATGGTGTACATTCAGGGTAGTGGCAGTTTTTCCCCTTAGGAAACAATTTATAATGGAAACGTTGCTCCTGTATTTAATTAGTCCCTTACTGGACCAGAGACTTTGAACATGTTGGCTTCTGGCCTTGTATTATGGAGCTGGCCATCAGAGAGACCGCAGCTTTTTCCCCCAGTAGGACATGGCATTCCCTTCTCCCCTCACCTTTACTGAGGGGATTTTGTCTTACCTTTTTTCCAAGTCCCTTAAACGCCAGTCACTACCTCAATTTCAGTTTACATACCTTTGAGACTAGTGATATCGAATAGCTTTTTCTTGTGTTTATCAGTCAGCCTTAATTTGTTTTGTGAATTATCTATGTATCTTCTGAGCCAGCCACATCCTTTACCCACCCTCCCGATACACACACACACACACACACACACACACACACACACACACACAGAATTGATATTGTTTAGCAGAAGGCTTGAAGAGACTTTTAATAGTAATAACTAATAATGCCTATTTTCAAGGGTTTTGTTCTTTATTTGGAACTGTATTGTGCATGACCACATTCTGTTCTGACTCTTAGCATCTCACTGGTGGCTGTTTGCTGTAGAGCCAGCCAGGTCTGTTTGGTGTGTTTTGCATAAGATGCAGTACTGTCTGTACTCAGTGTTCACTAGGAGACACACTGACCTTTTCTCTATTTGTCACTGAGAACAGTAACAAAATAAGATTACAGTACATTAAGGCTTTTGTTTTTTGTCCTAAGTCCTAAAAACTAATAGCACTTACAGCTTTAACCTCACAGAACTTTGTAAAACAAATAAACCAAAATCTGTTTTTAGGAGGGAGGGCTTTCTAAGGTCCTTTCCTGTTATGAAGTCTGAAGAGCATAGGAAAGGCAGAGGCTCAGGTCATTTTGAGAAAATGCAATTTTGCCTCTCTTTTTCCATTATTATTTCTTCATCTTTTCCTCTTAAACAGATCTACTTGGAGAACTGAAGCCCAAGCAAGTCAAAGTGAGTATTGCTTCCTTACCCCCATCTCCAGCCCCAGTTCTGAACCTGCCAAGTGACCGGAGACTATAACCGAAAATCAAAAGAAATGATTCTAATCTCAAGCCACTCTTACATGTTGTGTATTTTTCTAATTTTACTTTAAAAATTTTCTCAGATTATAAACATTATTATAAAATCGTATTTTAAAAATACAGAAATATCCAAAGCAGAAGTGAAATATTTAATGGCATTAGTCCTTGTCCCGTCTCTGGGACACGGTACTCAACACCTGCAGCTTAGAAGGGGAGAGGTCTGTTTTGGCTCGCAGGGTCGGTGGGTTCCGTGCATGGCTGGCTGGCTCCAACACAGAAACAGCACAGCAGAAGGGCTTGGTGTGAAAGGAAGCTGCTCACGCCATGGTGGCCGGGAAGCAGAGACGGGAAGAGCTAGGGATAAGAGTGCAGTTGTGCCCCTGATGCCTGGCTGTGAAACATGGAAGACATTTTAGATCTACACTATAATAGTAATTCAGTTTCAAGGAAGAAAAAAATTAATGATTTAGTTGAAATTTCTTTGTTTGGGTAGATTTTTTTATTTTAAAGAGAAAAAACTAACAGACAATTTCAAAACAGGTTAGTAGACTAGTTACAATAATTAATACATTGAAAATTACTTTGAAAATTGAAAAAAGTGCATGTTTAATGACACTGAGCCAAGTCATAGTTCTGGGGCACTTTGTCTGTTTTGACTCACCTCCTCTTCCAGAATCCCTGGGGACTAACTAAGCTGAAATGATCCCCATTTTTCAGATGAAGAAGCAGAGGTTCACAGTTTAGTTGGGTAGTGGAAACCTGCATTCAGACCAAGTCTGTCTTTAAAGCAAGGCCTTTTACCACTATTTCTGAGGTGACACTCTTCCTAAGACTCAGGCCGTGACATCTTCTGTGCCTTGTGTCCCTTTTCATTCTGTTGCGACATCTGGAGGGTTAGGTCGTCAGGCAGAAGGCTGGTGAGTAAGGCCCACACCTTGCTGGTCGTCCCCCCATCTGTCTCTTTCAAAGATTTGCTGCATAGACCAAATGTATTTTTTGTGTACAGCACTTAGAACCAGCTGCCAGAGAGGCTTGGCAGATGGGGTGGCATGAGCTAGCTCTGAGCTAAGCTGTCCTTCCACAGTCTCTCTGCCGCGCCTCGTTGACCTGGACTGGAGAGTGGATATCAAAACCTCCTCAGACAGCATCAGCCGCATGGCCATTCCCACCTGCCTGCTCCAGATGAAGGTGAGTCCACTGCCGTGCTCGTTAGGTGGAAAACAGGAGCAGCAGTCCCCTGGCCGCCCATGGCACAAACTGCTGACATCCTCATGAATTAAACAAGCACAACATAGCATCCCCCACTTGTGTCTGCTTATTCACAAATTACAGTGTTGTATTAACATACCATGAACATAGTAGAACATGCAGAAGTAGAAGTTTTAGAAAAGAGCAGTGCACAGTACTTCAATATTTATTTTCTGATACCTAAAGGTGTACACTAAGTGAGAAGTTTATCTTTAACAGCAGGAACATGCATTCAAGTTTCAAAAAGCTTTCTAGATTTTATCAGCGTCCTTTTGCCAACTTCTTAGCTGGTGGGATAGGCCATCACCCTTGGCCACATGGCTGATCAACGTGCTGTGGGTAGTGACATGTCATTTCTTCATTTTCTTGTTCCTGTGCCCTTGTTAGTTACCTTCACGTTATAGTTGTTTCAGGAATCTCTTACAGTCACACCAACTTTGTAAAATTAGCTAAAACTAGACAGTACCTCACTGTGTCTGCTTCAGCAGTCACCCAGAAATGTAAGAAAATGAAGAAGAGACCCCTGACAGCTGTTCTAAGTAGTAGTAAGGCTTAATTTGTTTCTCTTTTAAAGGTGAGATTCAAAAACCTAGAAGTTGCAATGTTTTTCCTGCACTCACTGGACTATTTTGTGTACTCCACAGAGTCCACTTCTTAAGTGTGAACACGTGATTGGTCACTTGGGTGCTGAGCCTTAGGGTGCTGGCGAAGGGGCGCATCTCAGTGTGGCCTTCTCCAGTATGCACCTAGGCACTGTTGCAGGCGGGAAGTGGACAGGCCTGTGAGCCTCTCCTCCACCTTTCCTGGTTGCTGCCTGTGAGAGCTCGGGCTCCCTACGCCTCCCAGCAGAGAGCTTGTCTGCAGAGGTGCCGCAGCCGTGTAGGCTTCCACGCCGGGAGCCGGGAAGAGAGAAGGCTTTGACCGTGGGCTGTGTTCTCTCTGCAGATCCAGGAAGATCCCAGTCTGTGCGGGGACAGGCCCTCCATCTCTGCGGTGACTGTGGAGCTGAGCAAAGAAACGCTGGACACTATGTTAGATGGGCTGGGCCGCATCCGAGACCAGCTTTCTGCTGTGGCCAATAAATGAACCAGTCAGCTGCCGGCGCTGCTGCCATGTCCGGGCCGTGTGTCAGTGATGAGGACCCTCCCCTTGGGGCCAAGGCTGGGCTGGCAGCTGGCAGGGGGTGGGGTGGAGGAGCGCGCTGCCGCCCACTGGGCCGGGCAGGTGAGGAGATCGGCCGGGCCCTTGCTGTTCTCTCCTCTTTCCGAAGCGGACGGACAGAAGCCTCCATCTTTGAAAGGCCCCTGGGCGCAGGCCGATCGCTGCTGTGCAGTGCGAGGGAGCGCGTGTCCCCTCAGCTGCCTCTGCGCGGCTCTGGGACATCGGGCCCACGCCGTGGGGCTTACCTAATGAGTTCATTTCCAACCTGGGAACAAACAGAAGCAAATGAATGAGGCCGGCTGCGCCTGCCCCTCTGGCCAAGAAGCCAGGGAAATCGCACAGAGCTGGGTCCCCACAGCGTGGTCCCTCCCGGGCGTCCCCTGAGCTCCCTCGCCCTGCTGGACCATCTCCCCAGCTTGGGAAGGAAGTTTGAATCGCTCCTGGGGGAGGAGGTGCAAATACTGTAATTGGAAATAAATAACAGGTTGTGATTCTGGTCCTGATTCTTTTCACCTTCATTGTTGCCTTTGGCCCGTGCTACCTTGTTCTTGAAGATCCCAACTTCCTGATTCCCAGCCAAGCCCATGCCCTCTGGTGTGACATGAAACGAGGTATAAGAATCCTCTCAGCACTGTCCCCGCATTTGCTGGTCACGGGGAACAGAAAGGAGCGGGGTTAGCAATCAGTCTGCCCTTGTTACAAGAGCCAGGATAGCAGCGCTCCTTAGACGCTCACGATGGGACCTCATCCCTGCCGTGTGCTTCACACACCGCAGGGACCCGTGCGAAAAGACCATTCTTTATCCACATGGTCTCTGTGCCAACAGTGTAGCCTGCTCACTAAGCCCTGTAATGGGTGTGCCTGGAGCGGGTGGAGTGTGGGGTCAAAGGTTAAGAATACATCTTGTTTTTGGGTCTTAGGCCACCAGGATCTGAAACTAGGTTTGCTGCTTTGTAGCTCAATTCTCACCTTTTCTTCTTTTTTACTTTTTTTTTATTATATTAGTTATAGTACCTAGTTCATAGAACCTGTCATCAGATTAAATGGTACAGCATACCTAAAAGCACTTCTACGGCTCATAGGAGAGGCTCACTGATGTTAGCTTTGATTATTAATGGGAACGAAAGTAGAAAGTTCTGCACGCTCATTGTTCCTTCTGCTGTAACGGCTGTATGAGGAGGAGTGCTATTTTCCTCCCTTTATTGATGGGGAAACCAGCTCATTGAGGTTTAGTCACCTGCTGGGAGATGGCCTCATTAGGACTTGGGCCCAGATTTCTCCAACTTTCTCTTACACAAGACTCAGCAAGGGGCACCAGAGTTCTGTACCTGGCTTCATTTGGAAAAATTGTAGACTGAAGTAGCAAGGGAAAAGCTTAGCTCTGCTCACGTGGTGAGATGCCAGGAAGTTAAGAGACAAATTCAACCCTTGCTTTGCCTTATGTCTCCTGGAAGCTGAGTGACCTGTTTTTAAAGTGGCTTAGCCAGTCACGGTGGTGCATGTCTGAAAATTCCAGCACTTTGGGAGGTTGAGGCAGGAGGATCACAAGTTTGATTCTAGACTGGGCAACTAGACAGTAGTTTAAAATTTTAAAAGGCCTGGGGATGTAGCTCAGTGCAAAGGCCCTGGGTTCAATCCCTAGTAGTACAAAAAAAAAGCAGTTATAAAACTTTCTGGGCCATACCCACTGCCAATCTGATGGTAGCTAGAGATCCTTTCTGTGGGAAATGAACATAAAATTTTTTGCATGCTGTGATGTTTTAGGGACCCTTTGAGCCAGCCTACTAATTCTGGGTTGAGAGCTCCTGATTATACCCTTAGGTTGATTTCAGCCTTGTCATGAATTCATCCCTCTTTTCTTTCCGCGCTCAAATCCATGTGTTCCTGTTCTTTCACAGATACTCATAAGAAACTTAACTTGATGAGAGGAGCCCACCATAGGATCCAGCTAATTGGACAATCCTCCCCCAGACTGAGCTGTGCAGAGCCATCTGAGTGCATGACACCTGGAGGGTGTTCAGTTCATGTCTGGAAAAGCTCATGAATGCTTACTACCCTTTGGCTCACCTGTTCAGTTAAGGCCTTTGCCCTTTGCTCTTACCCGGTTTCTCAGTTGTACTTTGAGTGATGAAGCAGCTCTGCAAAACAACCTTTCCTGTGCGGTCTTTGATGTGCAGGCTCCAAGCACAGAAGGACAGGGATCAATCTCTGGGGAGCTGTGTTCCTGGCAGCCCAGAACATTCCACTGCCTGGCCACAAGAGCGAGCATTGAGTTCTTCGTGCTCAGCGTGTGTGCCGCAGAGGCCATCATAAATGTACATGGCTCTCTGGTGGGGTCAGTATGTCTCTCCCTGCACTTTCCCTGATGGCATCAGCAGCAGTGACCACATCCTCTGTACTTTGGTAATGAGGTCCATGCTTCTGTCTCACACGGAAAGCGCAACTACAGGGAGGCCTTCTAGACCTCAGGAGGTTGAGAAAAGGAAGAACGATCCTTCTGCTTCACTAAACATGGAGCTACTGGACTCCAAGGAAGGGACGTGTCATTGTCCCACTGCATTAGGGAGTAAGTCAACAGCCAAAAAGTCAGCAGCCTTATCTGCATCTGTAGAGTACCATGATCCCCTCTGCATTGACCCCACCAATGGTCCTTCACATGAGTGGACATTCAGGCCGAGCACTCTCTCTTGACTCCTGCGAACAGGCTGAGGTTTGATACAGCAGAACTTAGAAAGAAAGTGGGAAGTGGTCTCAAGTTGCCCACACACTAGGTACCTCAATCCAAATGATTCATATAGCCCCTTTGTTGTCATGGCTACCCAGTCAGTGGGTTACACCTGTCTTCTAGCCCTAGAGGGTTAGTCCCGCTTTGCCCCCTTCAAGGAGGTCTTTTCAAGAAACTCTGTAGTTCTTGCATTTGCTTGATCCCGGATCCTGGATCCTGCCTGGGTACTCTACCAATGTGGAGAGAAACATTAAGTGCTCCTAGGTGCTCTCCTCTGGACTCTAACCTATGAGGCAGCTTGGGGAGGGAGGACACAGCTTTTCGAGTATTGCAGCTTTAGGTCAGGAATGTATGGCAGCAGCTGGCAAAAAGCACCATGCAGTAGCCACTAACCAACAGCAACCAGCAAGGCCTTTCCAAGCAGTGGCTCTGCCTATTGGGTGCAGGCAGTAAGTCAAGGGCAATCTAAGTTCATGTCACCTCTGGCTGGCACCAGGGGCACCCACTTGCTGCACCAATTGTTCTAAAATCCTGTGCCGGTGTTATGGTTGATACATTTGTGTCAACTTGGGGAATCTGGAGGCTTGGCTGAGTGATTCAGCAGGAAACCAGGGAGCTAACTTTGTATACATCCTGAGCCTGTGGAAGAGGAAGGCATGGAGACTGTGTGAGAGGTACACTCCCCCTGGGTGGGGCTAGCCTGTTTACAATGTAAGGGAAGGAAAGAGGCTGCTTGCAGCCATTCCTCCCTTTTGCTGGTTGTTTTGCTGTATGCTGCCGCCATGAACAGTTTGCCCTCTGTCATGTGCCACTTTGCCTCTGAACCAGCCAAGTATGGACTGAGACCTCCACGAACTGTAAGCTAAATAAACCTTTCCTTCCTTCATTTTGGGTGTTGGGTATTTTGTCTCAGCAATGAGAAAAAAGTAACCAAGACAGAATTTGGTACCAGTGGAGTGGGGTCGTTGCTGTTACTATACCTGACCATGTGGTTCAACAGTCTTTGGAAACGGCTTGTGGGAAGAGTTTGGAAAGGTTTGGAGATGTCTGATCAGAGCTCGGAAGACCAGAAGGCTGATGGAAATCCTGCCAGTAAAGACCAGGTTCGGGAGGTTTCTGTTGGGAAGAAGGACTTCCCAACAGAAATCTATTGGTTGTTGGACTCCAGACGATGTATGTTATAGCTTGGCAGAAAGTTTGTCTGCATTTTG
>PVLD010031598.1:0-15558 GCA_004027595.1 Dinomys branickii | reverse complement strand
ATTATACAGCATCCAGTGCAAATTCCCTACTATCTTATCTATAATTTGGTATTTCCTTTAATGTTTTTGTGTTAACTAATGTGAAGATAACTATGTAACACAACATCCAGTTCTAATTCCCTACTATATTCTGTATAACTTTGTATTTTCTGTATTGTTTATGGCTTTTCTGGTTCATATGTCTCCATTCTTTTGTCTTAAAAATAAAATTAAAAAAAAAAAATGGATTGGAATGTCCTTCACCTGAAAGGAAGAAGACGGAACAGAAAAGACAGTCCCATATGATGACTAAGAGACTAGTGACTAAGAGACTAGAGATACATAACCACAGCCAATGAATGCCAAGGATTGCTAACAACCACCAAAAACTAGGAGACAAAGCATAAGACAGGTTCTCCCTTCAAAGGGAACCAACCAATACTTCAGACTTCTGGTATCCTGCACTGTGAGGGAATAAACTTCTGTTGTCTTAAGCCACCCAGTTTGTGGTAACTGTTAAAAAGACAGCCACAGGAAATTAACACAATATGCATCCTCAAAAGTAGTACAAAATGTTAAAAAGTCAGGGTTACAGAACTTTTTTAAAAAAATGCCTGTTTCCTAAATAAAATGATGAAATGAAACTAAAATTTCAAATTTGAAATACATCTATGGCTATACTACCCTGGCCCAACCTCATCTGAATTTTTTTTTTTTTTTTTTTTTTTTTTGTCTTTTAGAGATAGGGTCTCGCTATGCAGTTCAGGCTGGCCTTGAGCTCACTTTGTAGCCCAGGCTGGTCTCAAACCTGCAATGATCCTCCTGCCTCAGTCTCCCAAGTGCTGGGATTACAGGTGTGCAACACCATGTCTGACTCATTTGAAATGTTAAAATGCTTGAAAATACAGAAAAAAAGTGAAAGAATATCATTTTTGTCCATTTATATGTGAAACCCTGAGATAACCCATGAGGCAAAGAGGGTATGTAAAGTCACTCTTAATCCATCATGCGGCTTCCCCTTTTAAGGATTTCCCTATCACTGATGAAAAAAAAAAATCAGAGTTTATGTTTGGTAGAAGTATGGCTAATAATGAAGCATTATAACCCTAAAGATTATCTACACACACACCCATGCAAATATATACTCAACTTTCCCTATTTAGCTCTGAAAATCCCCTCACAAGAACCATGTGTTTGCTAATCAGGATTTCTCTCCCAAAGGCAAGCCCTAGTTTGGGATCTTTTATTTGCTGTAACAGGCTCTTGAAGTTTCCTTCTCAGGAAAGCTGTCAACCACTTAAAAATATCAAACAGCTGGGCATGATGGCACACACCTGTAATCCTAGCACTCGGGAAGCTGAGGCAGGAGGATAGCTGTAAATTTGAGGCCAGCCTGAGCTACAGTGAGTTCAAGGCCACCCTGAACTATAAACCAAGACCATGTCTCAAAACACCAAAAAAAAACAAAGTGACAAAGAGAAGATAAAGGTTAAGTCTCTCAAACTTGGTTTCTTTTGCAAAGCTAAGACCAGCTGGAATATAAATCTTGAGTTAGATAAGAACATTAATTTTCTTGAGTCAACTAAATCATATAACATAAAGTGATATACTGTATTTTATATTCGAAGCTATGAAAATGTCTATTCCCAAAGCCAAGTTCCTCTGGTAACTAAACAGTACATAACCTTTAAAAGACTTCCTCCAAACAACAAAGAACTTCTGTTTTAGCACAGAGTAACTCCGGGGCACCAATACCTGGATGTGAATCTATGCCCCATCACTCCTAACTGACCACTTTGTGTGAATTACTTTTCTTCATTTTTGCCCATTTCCTCATCTGTAAGATAAAGGAAATGATAACAACTTCGTAGAATTACTGGAAGCCTGGGTTTGAAGCACCCTGTGCAGTGCTAGGAACCCAGCAGGACCTCCAAAAGTGGCAGCGGCTAGAATCACCATTTTACAAGAAATGTGGGGAACTCAGGTAAACTTATATGCAAAGCACTCTGCTTATTATTGCTTCAACTGAAGCCTCAATGAACAAAAAACAAAAACAGGCCAGGCATGGAAGTGCACACCTGTAATCCCAGCACTCAGGAGGCTAAGGGAGGAGGACCGTAGCAAGTTCGAGACCAGCCTGGGCTACAAAGTGAGCTCAGGGCCAGCCTGAACTGCATAGCAAGATCCTGCCTCAAAAAGACAAACAAACAAACAAATGAAAAACGACAATCGAACTCAAGAATCCCTACTCTGATTCCTCCAATATATTACACATCTAGGCAGCACTTCCTGAAATGAACGCATGACCCAGCATCAGGTTTTACTATACCACAGAAAGATGAAAACCATAGCTAGGCCATGTATTATGGTGTCTTTCCATGGGAAGATAATTCTACCTGATAAACGTTAGCTGACTTAGGTTTAGTTCTTATTTAGCACTTTTATCTCTTACAAACCAATAACCGTAACATGTCTCTAGAAAGATTACTGATGGGCCAGACATGGTGGCATGTTTCAGTACTCTGGGCGGTGGGGGCGAAGCAGGAAGATTGAAAGTTTGAGACCAGCCTGGGCAATTTATGGATTTACTGAGACCTTGTTTCAAAATAAAAAATGTGCTGGGAATGTAACCCAGTGAAGACATGGTTTCAATCACCACTACTAAAGAATAGAAGCCATGTGTGGTGGTCCACACTTGTAATCCCAGCACTTGTGGGACGGAGGCAGGAGGACTGAGGCAGGAGGACCGTCATGAGCTCAAGGCCCACCCAGATTATACAGTGAGTTCAAGGCCACCTGAAATAACATAGTGAGATCCTATCTCAAAAAAACTAAAAGGGGGGGAGGGAGGGAAGAAAGACAGAAGAAAGGGAGGGAGGGAGGAAGACAGACCCTTGATGGATATAACCATCATAATTTCAGATAAAGAAACAGACATAAACTAAGTCTGATGGTCACAGTAAAAAGCAAAATGTGAACTGGACTCTAAATACTCTTTCTACCATGTTATGTTAGCTTACCTCTTATGCATTCACAGTTTTTTTTTAAACACAGTTTCACTGTATAGTCCAGGCTGGCCTTGAATTTAGCATATAGGCTAGGCTGGCTCTGAACTCACAGTGAGCCTCCTGCCTCAGCCTCCCAAGTGCTGGGATTCAGGTGTGGACCACCACATTTGGCTAGCATTCACTTGATTCTTCACTGACACTTACTGGTTATTAAATTTCACAGACCAAAGCTGGGAGTGAGCTAAAGGCCAGCCTGAACTGCACAGCAAGACCCTGTCTCAAAAACAAAACAAAACAAAAAAATTCCACAGACCAAGTCACATATTCAGAATAATAACACCTATAACACACCTTTCAATTTCCCATCAAAGTCAGGGCTTGTGGCCACTTGGAGTCCTGGATGTGGTAAGAGAAAACAGGTGACGTCGGAGAAACATGAGTGAATGTGATTTCGAACATTCTGGATTTCTTCATGTTGATGTTCTTTCACCTGCCAACAAAGGCCAACAGTTCACCAACAAAAGACTGTACTTGGTGTTCTCCACCAGGGTCACCAGCATGAGGACGAAGGAAAGAGAACTTTCCAACTCTGATGGAAAACTCAGAACGCTCAGAACCAACAACTACACAAGTGTGATTATCTATACTTGGCTTCTACAGCTAACTAAAAACAGTACTAAAGGGTTTGTTTTCTTAAAAAAATGTATTGCACAATGATTAAGAACAAAAGAAGGTCTGTGGGCAGGAAGGAGGAGCTAACAATGACTGACAAAGGACTCCTATGCTGTGCTTTTGGGGAACAGCACAGGCCTGTTTATATCCATGCCAAAATAAATAAGAATTTAATAGAACTACAATTCTGAATGTGACATTCCAAAAGCATATGAAGCTGGGCAGAGAGGTGCACACCTGTAATCCCAGCACTTAGGAAGCTGAGGCAGGAGGCCTGCTGTAAGTTCGAGGCCAACTGAACTACCTAGTGAGACCCTGCCTCAAAAAACAAAATAAATAAACAAAGGCACACTAGAACCTGGTTTAAAACATGAAACAGAAATTATAATCATACTTGGGTTTCTGACCAGAAGTATTCTCTACAATCCCTGGACATTATATACCCAAGTTCTTTAATTTTATAATGAATAAATAATATTCATTTATACTAAGATTCATACATATTTAACCCACAATATCACTTTCAATAACCTGCTTTAAATTCAACATTCAAAGGCAAATAAGAAAGTCATTAATACTTTTAGGTAATTCCACACCACAAATTATTCCCACTTACCTGTAAACGTTTATCTAAAAATGCCATCCCTCCTTGTAGTCCATAGCTATATTCATAAGGGAAACTCCAGTCTCGAACCAGAAACATGAGTGTCTATTTAGGAAGAGAGTAGAATATATTATGACTTTGTATAAATGCATTTTCAAGATAATAATTGTGGTTATTTGTCTGCATAATGCCAATTTCTCCAAAGGGAGTAAGAACATGTGCTGAAAGATTTATCTGCTCCATAATACAGAAACTTTTATAAACAACAGAATGACATGTTTAAGCCAAATATGGGGTCAACATATCATAACTGCTAGTTTCATTCCCAAACATTATGGAGGAGACTGTTGAGAAAACATAAATTTGAGGCTCTTCCCTAAAGGTAAGAAGAACTTAGTAAAGGACAAGAGAGAAAACAAAGTGCCACCAACTAATGATCAGATCCACCATCTACATTACAAAGAAAAAGCAGCAGCCTAGTTTGGTGGGCAGCTATAGTACTGTCTGACCCTCCCGAAGGTAAAAGAAATAATGCTCACATATTAATGCACCTCTAGCCTTACTGAGGCTAAAGCAGAGGTCAGCAAGTGTCTTCTGCAAACAGCCAGAGAGTAAATATTTTAACCAGCTCCTGAATTCTGCCATGGTAGCAAGAAGGCAGCCTCAGCTGATGCATAAACAGATGAGCACACTGCACGCCACTAATATTTTAGGTATTCATGCTGATAGTTGAAATTCAGATGATTTACACATGTCAAATTTACACATTTCATTTCTTTTTCATCATTAAAAATATAAAAACCGTGACTTGGGAGGTACCTCAATAGAAGAGCACTTGTCTACTAGCATGCAACAGTCCCTGGGTTCAATACCCAGCGCTGCACAAAATGCATATATATACACATATAAAAACCGTCTTGGGGCCAAGGATATACACAGCACCTGCCTGGCAAGCGCAAGGTCCTGAGTTGAATTCTTGGTACCCGCAAAAACAGCTCTAAACAGGCAGCAGGCCAATTTGGCCTATGAACTGTAGTTTGATGATCTGTAAACTAAAACAAAGATATGAAATACAATCATAGTTAATATTCTACCTGGAAGGGTTTCTGGAAAATTTCATCCATTGCCAGACGACCATATTCTGTGAAGAGCTTTAAAAAAAAAAATTTATGTTTTATAATGAAAATTATTTAAAATATTTCTATGCTATCCTCTAGCAAAGTGCTCACTTAACAGACTAGATATTACTGCTATTGAAACCAAGTTCTACAATTTAGAAAGTCCACAGGAAGCTGGGCATGGTGGCATTTGGGAGGCTGAGGCAGGAGGACTATAGTGAGTTCAAAGACAGCCTGAGCTACCTAGTGAGTTCATGGCTACCCTGAACTACATAGCAAAACCTTGTCAAAAAAAAAAAAAAAAAAAGCCCACAGTAGCCATGAACCTTGAAATAACCTTGATTATTCCTCACTCTCTCATTTCACATCCTAATTCATCAGCAAGTCCAAAATTCAACTACTCACTAATTCCACAAGGTCCAGAATACTGCAGTAATCTCTCAACTGGTCTCCCTACTTCAGTCCTGGCTACAACAGACTTTTCTCTCTCTCTTTTTTTTTTTTTTTATTATTTTAAAAGTAAAAGAACAAAAACATATTAACAAAGAGACACAAAGTACCATAAGTATAGTACAATCAAAACTGATTTACAGACAAGGTGACAGGGAATCAACAATGGTTGTTGCTTTACATATTGATAACTTTGGAGTGTATATTCAGGAACACAGATACAGACATGCAAAACAGACTTTTCGCAAACACCAGCCACAGTGACTTTGTTGTGAAGTTAGACAATAGCATGCCTCTACGCTCAACCCTGCACCCTCAGTATTAAACGCAGTCCACCACTCCTGGCCCCTTTGTTTTTAATGTTCCTCCCCCAGACACCCTGGGGACCAGCTGCCTTGCTTCTGCAAGTCTTTACTCAATGGCTCCTTGGAGCCTTCCCTGGCCAGCCACCTAAAAAGAAAGGATTACAACCTTGTACACTGTCTGTCTGTCTGTCTGTCTGTCTGTCTTTTCCTCCCTCCCTCCCTCCCTTCCTTTGCTTTTTAGTACATGTTCGCAGTACATGCAGTTTACAGTCATCTTGGGAAGTGCTTACATGTACCACAGCTCGCTTCCTTCCCTTCCCCTTCCTTCTCCCTCCCTCCCTCTTCTAATCCCCCTACCCCATTTCATTCTTGTTGACATTATTAATCTCAGCTCATATTATGGCTTATAATGTTTATATTAATTGGGGTTACTACCACATTGTATTTTTTATCTCATGTCCCTTTTTTATTTTTCTCCCTAACACTGTCTAATGTACTACACCTTTACTTGCCTTCACTGCCATCTGCCTTTACAGTGAGCATTTAATCGCCACAAGGCCAGGAACACTTGCCTGTCTCATACATTCTATAATTCTTTATATCCAGCCCAAGAAATGTACCGAGCCTTGGTATTTAGGCCATTCAAATGACTGAACGAAGGGGACTAGTGATGGTTAGGGTTGACATGTACATTTACCTCTATTTCTTTATAAAGCTTCAGCCTACTAAAACTATAACAAAATTAAGTTTAAAAGTTATAAACTCACAGGACAAAGAGGATGGGAAATAGAAAGAGTTGTCAAAACCTTAGAAGGAAATGAGACAGATGAGAACTGTTGAATGTTAGCTTCCCCTGCCCTGCAAAGAAATGCAGGAGGCAGGGGCCAAAGGAAGCAGGCAGATTCTCACAACAGAATCCCTAGAAGGCTGGGATAAGGAGTTATCTTTCAAGAGAAGCATGGGGGTGGGAAGGGCAACTAAAGCAATGATTGCAAACCTCGGGGGGGAAAGCAGCTATACCTCCCAACCCAGATCGCCACCCAGCCACATGCTCTTCCCACCCGCACGGAAGATGCTAAGTGGACCACCTACAGAGGACACCAACAAACCTTAGCCTTGGAAACCAAACTCAGCTGAAGTCCGAAACAGCTTGAAACAGATGCATAAGTCAAAGCATACATACTGAACAGCAGCACTAAGCCCTCTCATGCTACTTAGGGTTTAAAGAAATCTTCTCTGGGAAAACTGACAGCCCAAGAATAAACTTACTCAAATACAGACATTCAGGAGTTGACAAGAACATAGCTAAGTTATCTTGCCCAATCGCCAGCCCTACCCTCTTACCACAGCTTCCACTGGGATTTTTAGTGGCTCACTCTTAAATACAGGCAGCCAAGGACTATCAGACACTTGAGAAAGCCTTTAGCAGGAAAGACAAAACCCATGTCCTGCTGGGCATAGTGGTACACACTTGTAATCCCAGCACTCAGGAGGCTGAGGCAGGAATATCAGGCCAGCCTACAATACAATGTAGTGAGACTTTGTCTCAAAAAAAATACAACAACAAACCATGTCCTTAAATTCCGGAGTATCAGCTTATATTATTCCTGTTATGATTTCTTTCCCTTCATTTTCTGTTCTCTTACAAAATACCCACTGCTAAATATCTATTATTAACATGTGAAACCTCTGATAGGTTGACCCTTTTTCCTTTGTGCGACTTCTCCTCCACCTCCGCCCCTGATTCTTCCCTTTCTACCCCTCCCCACTCCCTGTCACTCTGTCCTCTCTTCTCTCTCTTGCGTCTGTCCTTCCTAGTCTTTGCTCTTTGTATCTTTATTCAACCTGTTGAATACATTTTCTCCAACTTGTATCTGTAAGGCTCTCCCAGCCCCCAGCATGCTTGCCGGAAGCACTACTCTCTGTTAAGTATTTCAGCTGAGCACCTGAGGCTATCATCAGAAAGCACAGGAAAGGAGATAAGACAAGGAACTCTGCAAGTTGTGGGACATCTGGGGACATCTGGAGATACACCGGACACTTCAAAGACTCTGCCCACTGACATGCAAGACTGCCAGAGAACTTTGACTACAGATGTTTATCGGGATCTTCCCACCTGATGTTCTCTCCCTCGTTTCCATCCCAAGGAAAGACACACTTCCTTTTCTCTTATCGGACCTTCAGGCACAATAAATTCTAGGCCATGTTGTCTTTATACAAGCCTGGTAGTCTGCTGGTTTTCCTCCCTCCCCCTGTATGTTACATACGTTATAATATTCTAATTCTTCCTCTACTGAATTTTTCATTTTTACTGTTACAGTTTTAATTTTCAGGAGCTCTTTATTGTATTCTTTAAGTGCTAATGATTTTATTATTATTATTAACTGTCTACTCTCAACCCCTGGAACACTGGTACACAGTAAATGCTTCTTAAATACCTGGTCAGCAGAAGCATAAATTCAGTGAGCCCTACTGAACTGCTTGCTACTTGGGGCACAGGTGCAGAACTCTACCACTCACTCTTGGAAAGAGATCCATACCCACTCCCTTCTCGTCTGATCTACACTCTGTTCTTCATTTTTGTTTGCTGCCTTTAGGTAAGCCTGGCACGAGACTGAAGCACAGAGGGCACTGGCATATAGTAGGTTCCTACAGAACAGCAGACACCCAACACACATTACGAGATAGATGTAAACTGGGTTTCTAGAAGAAAAGACAGCATTTTTGGCATATAGTAAGGCCTGAGCACTCAGTGGACAACTGACACATTGGCTAAGGCTGAAAAGAAATTAAAATTCGTGCAAACCCTCCAGCCAAGTGGACAGCATCTTACAAACTTACCTCCACCAAGTCCTTTTATTGCATTCTCCATGTTACTTTTAACAGTATCCTGTTATTTCTTAACTATAACATCCTATCTCTCTGAGAATGATTTACAAGGAATGAAAAAGAAATCCAAACTAAGGCACATTACCATGAAAACACATGCCAAGAATAAGAATTTACAAGCTCCAAAAACAAAAAGGTCACACACAAATGGTCAGGAGTGAGATAGTGTAAGACTTCGGCAGCAACACCAGAAGCTGCAAGACAGTGAAGCACTGCCTTCACAATCCTTTTTTTTTGTTTTGTTTTGTTTTGTTTTTGCGGTACTGGGGATCGAACTCAGGACCCTGCGCTTGCTAGGCAGGCGCTTATTCCACTGAGCTATATCCCCAGCTCTGCCTTCACATTCCTAATAGAAAATTAGTTTCATTCTTTAATTCTAGGATTCGACTAAAATGTGCTCAGATTTAACACCTCAAAAAAAAGTTACCTCCTATGCATACTTCCTCAGGAATGAGTAGAATTGAGTGAATAATCAGAAGATTAAATGTGGCCCTACCGAGGCAGAAATTGAAAAGAAATTGCCAGGCCTGTGGCAAAGAAAGGCCACTGAATGACAGCTGTGTCTGTAAGAGACAGTGCAGACTACAGCAGGGCTCAGTGCCCAGGAGGAGAACTCCCCCGGGAAAGATAAAGCACTGTCAGATGGTGCTAAAAAGTGTTACAAATCTGTGGGTGCATTAGTGATCTGCATAGAGAACACTAAGTTGAAATGGAAAAGGCAATGAAGGTAATTAATTATAAGAAATACAATCATAGTTCATAATGGACCTCAGCTGTAAAGAATATATACAAGCAGCATTCACAGGAAACTGATTCCAGGAGCGCCCTGGACACCAAATCTGCAGATGCTCAAGTCTCTCAGAAGTGGAAAGGTATTTGCATGTAACCTACACACCCTTTAGCTCATCTCTAAATCACTTACAATGTCAAATTCAAAGTAAATGCTATGTAAGTAGCTATGATATACTGCTTTGGGAATAATGAAAGAGAGAGGAGGGAGGAGGAAGAGGAGGAGGAAGAGGAAGAAGGGGACAGAAGAAAGGCGAGGAAGGGAGGGGGAGGGGAGGGGAGGGGGAGAGGGGTGGGAGAGACAGAGGAACACAGCCTGTGCATGTTCAGCACAGATTCAATTTGTTGTTTCAAAAATTTTCTGACCAAGTTCGCTGAATCCGTGGATAAGATGACTTCAGAAATGGAAGGCAGATTGTACACAACGGGTGATCAAAACATATGGTGAATGTTTGAAGTTCAAAATTTTATTACAGTAAAAGACACGCGGCCGTTAATAACCCTCAAAAATTCCCCTTCACTCTGAAGCCACTGGGGCCATCAATCTTGTCACTTTCTGATGTAGTTCTGGTTCACAAAAGTCCTCTTTTGTGAGTGTCTTTACAAAGTGTTAAGGTTTGTGTCTGGATGTCCCCCCAAAGCCTCGCGCAGTCACGGGGCGGGCTTCTAGAGTTTTTGATTGATTCATGGTGCAATGCTGGGATTAGAGGAGTGAGGGCTGCACCCACCCTGAGGGGGGCAGCCTGTAAGGGAGGGAAAAGGCCCACTTCTGCTCCTCCTGTTTTGTTCTTGCTTTTGTTTTGCTGTTTTCCACCACCATGAACTGTTGCCCTCTGCCATATGCCACTCTGCTTTGAAGCCAGCCAAGTATAGACTGAAACCGCCACAAACTATGAGCTAAATAAACCTTTCTGCTGGGCGTGGTGGCGCACGCCTGTAATCCTAGCACTTGGAAGGCTGAGGCAGGAGGATCATTGGGAGTTCAAGACCAGCCCGGGCTACAAAGTGAGCTCAAGGCCAGCCTGAACTGCACAGCGAGACCCTGTCTCAAAAAGACACCCTCATGCACTCAACTTTTGCTATACTCCCTTCAGTGTTGGTGGGGGAAGTGGAAATTAGATAAGTATGCTGCCAACCTTAGAACACCCAGTGAAGAGTACTTTCTAGGAAAAACAGACAGGAAATGCTGCCATGGAAAAGTCACTGAATAATAATAATATGTAGTGATAGTAACAATAGCTAGCAGTTATTAAGCACATACTGTTCCCCAGGCACATTGTTCTATGCACTTAACAAATACTAATTTAATTAACCTCACCTGTATTATTGGAATAACTCCTCCCCCAATCTCACTAAAGGCATCTGTGCCTTCCTAAAGTATCTATTCTGAACAAGGCAGCCAGTGATCTTTTTACAGTAACTCACAACACCTCCTCTGCTCAGAACTCTCTCTGGCTCCCATCTCCCACAGAGGAAAAGCCCAAACCCCACAGCGCATCGACCTCCCTGTCTCTCTGACTTTGTCATTAGCCCCTTTGTCACACACTCCAACCCTACCTACCAGTGACCTCACTCCACCTCAGAATCGTTCCTGCTGCTCCCGCTCCTTTGATACTTTCCCCGAGATACGCCTAAATGACTTCATCACCCACTTTCTCCTACTCGCTGCCCAAATGAGTGAAGCCTTTCTCTGACCACTCTGTTCCACCTCAGCAATATATACACAGAGGCCAGGATTACTATGAACCAAAACTCTTCCCTCACTTTTCAACTGTTTACTAAAAACTACCCAAAAATTAATCTTAAAAACTTTAACATGACATTATGTTAAAATGTATGAGGAATATATACCTGCAGCTGTTGAAGATCATCTTCCTGAATGTTCTGGGATAAATTGTATATCTAGAAAACAAAAATCCAGACTGATAATACTCTGGCTTACTTCAAACAAATCCCAAACAAGTCCACAGCACTGAATAGAAGCTTTGTACAATTAAAGATCTGTATATAAGAATATGAAGCCTGCTTAAGCAATAATATTATCTGTCTGTTGGAAAACTATAAGGCTGAAATCATGAAATTCTTCCTTAGTTTTCTTTGGTGCTTACAAATCTACATCTTCTAAATGACAAAACTGATATAATTTCAATTTCCATGTTTCTGGCTTTTCTTGAAACATGTTATATACAATTTACTACCAAAGTGGAAAAATAATTTAGCTCCTCTTGAGCTAACTTCTCAGAGCTTAATTTACATGTATATCTATAGAAAAAGAACATTTCTACATCATCAAAGGAATCTTGTTAATAAAACTAGATGTCCTCCCTTTACTGTAGTTCCTTTTTCATTTCCAAGTCAAGCAGTTTTACCTGAACAGAACTAGTCATGGTACTCAGAGCAAAGATGGTAGCACAGTCTTTCACAGTTGACTGACTGTCAAATGCTCCCTGGGTATCCATCAGAACAACCGCAACCTAAGAAAAGAAAAAACACAAATAGGCTGTGGGTGGTGGTGCGCTCCTATAACTGCAGTACCTGGGAGGCTGAGGCAGGAGGATCGCTGAGAGTTCAAGGCCAGCCTGGGCTACATAGTGAGTTCAAGACCAGCCTTAACTACATAGGAAGACCTTATCTCAAAACTTAAAAAAATATAGGTTAAAGTGAGGAAGGACATGTACAGGACATATTTGTTACATGAGCCTTAATCCTGTGCTCACAGGTTCTAAAAAGAAGTGCCACTGCTTAGGTTCCTTGCTCTGACGTAAGCACTTTGCTGTAGATAATGTATCTAACCTGGTAAGACGATACAAAACAGGCATATAGACCAAAATGGATTGCCCCACAATCAAAAAGGCCAGTAGCGAAGCCCATTAGCTCACCACCCAGACAGTCATTCAATGTTTTATTGTTGCTGATATCACTGAAAAAGAAATTTGAAGTACTGACTTAAGTTTAACCTTATGATCTTAAGTATTTTTGGCATTTATCTGCAAGGCTACATTCATTTCTTAAATTCTAGAGTTTTCTGTTTATTTGACATAAGAAAATTAATATTAAAATTAATATTTATTTCAACCTTCACTACACAGAAAATACAACAAAGATACCACATGGTGGATCTAAGCTACCACTATATAAAATACAAGGGCAAAGGAGGAGGGAAAGGAAGTAAAAAGAATTAAGATGTGTAATATAGACACACACCAACTCCCCATGATGAATGTAACCATTACATATATACTAATTAGTACATGTACTAATAAATATTTGAAAATAAAGATAAACATGTAACAAGGCTTTGTGAAACATCAGGTTTTCTAAAATGGCTAGTGAGTCTATTTAATACACTCAAAAAATGAAATTTATGCAAAATGTGAACATAATACTTTATAATCCTTATATAACTTGCTATTTATTATTCCCAGTTCTACAACTTAAACATAAATCTTCAGACCTGTGCATAATGTAGGTAGTTCAAAGAGAGGGCAAAGTTTAACATGCTCAGAAAGATAAGTACGTTTGTCTACTGCAAATGTGTACTAGTAAAAGTTAAAAAGTAAAAACAAAAACAAAATTCATCAAATGAATGCCTGAGTTCACTGAAACTTAGATGACTGCAAAAGCCAGCTTTTTGTGAGATTTTACTGAGCCTAAGAAATTTCAAAGTCAAAATAAGATTTAAAATAAGATTTATAGTAATAAATACCAATAAAATATAACTATTTTTCTTCTTAGAAATAATGTACTTTTAATAGTTTATATTCAGGTGCTACCACATTATTTATCTTTGAGTTTATGTTCATTACTCTAATCAGCACTGCAGTAGAACAGATGATGAAATTGAAGCAAAAGAGAATCCTGGATAGAAAAGATAAAATCAAGTTTCTGGCCTGAATACACTGAAACCCAGTAATACAAAATGTTATCATGTTCACCTTCTACTCATTTGTGATGACGATACTATCAAATTACATGGGCAATTAAGACTACTTATGGCTGGACATACAGATATTCACACACAAAAGAATGATACTGGATTCCCATTTCGTACCATAAACAAAATAACTCAAAATAGATCAGACTAAATGTAAGAACACCATAAACTCTCCAAAGAAAACATACACCTAAATCTCAGTTACCTTGTATTAGGCAATGGGTTGTTAGATATAACACCTAAGACATAAACAACCAAAGAAAAATAAACCTCAAAATTAAAAATGTTAAAAAAAAAATTAAAAACATGTCTGGAAAACATGTTTTCATGAACTCATGAAACTGGCTCTGAGTTCAATTCCCAGTACCAAAAAAAAAATTAAAAATGTTTGTACTTAAAGAGACACTATCAAGAAAATTGAAAAGGCAGCCCATAGAATGAGAGTAAAGTCTAGTAACTGGAATGCATCAGGAAATTTTACTACTCAAAAACAAAGACAAGAGACCAATGTGGTGCTACATCTCTGCAATCCCAGCTACTCAGAAGGCTAAAACAGGCCCATCTCAAGTTAAGGGCAATCTGGGCAACTTATCAACAGTGTCTCAAAATAAAAGTAATTTTTAAAGCTGAGGTTGTGGCTCAGTAGCAGAATATCTGCCTAGCAACCGTGATTGAACCTGGGTTGAATCCTTAGTACTACCTGAAAACACCTTCCTTAAAGAAAGAAAAAGGGCCAAGGATATAGTTCAGTGGTACAAGCACCTGCCTGGCAAGTGCATGGTCCTGAGTTCAATTCCCAGTACCAAGAACAAAATAAAACAAAAAGAAATAAAAAGATAACCCAACTGAAATATGGACTTGATTTAAAAAAACATTTGCCCCAAGAATATATTCAAATATCCAATAAGCATAAGAGAAGATGCTCAATATAATTAGGGAAATGCAAATGCAAATCAAAACCAGGAGACCCACTTCATACATGACAGGCTAGCTATAATCAAAAGTAGCAGATGGTGGCAAGGCTGTTTGAGGTCCACCTGGGCTACATAGAATTCAAGGCCAACGTGGACTGCAAAGTAAGACTGTCTAAAAAAAAGAAAAGAAAAATTTTGTATACCAGTATAATCTTTAAGTTATTTAGAGGAGAAAAAGATAAAAATGGAGACTAGTATATACAGCATACTATGTATTTTAAAAGAAAATGATTTCTCTAATTCCTATATATACAGTAAAAGTCCCTGCAAGTTTACATTAGAAACTGAAGACAAGCTGGGCATGGTGGCCCATGCATGTAAACCTAGAACTCGGGAGGCTGAGGCAGGAGGGTTGCTGCAAGTTGGAGGCCAGCCTGAACTACATGATGAGACCCTGTCTCAAAAAGAAAAAACAAAACTGACGACAGAAAGGGAAGTAACGGGCTAGAACAATCTGTCAGTAGCTGTAAGTGGGCAAGGGCTAAGACTACAGGCGTCCCCCACCATGCCCAACACCCACTGTAATGTGTCCAATTCTGTTCCAGTCCTCTCTTTTTAAAATCCTAGCCACAAGCCAACACATTGATTTCTGTGCCCATAATAGGTCATGAACATAATTGATGAAGCTATGGCCTAAAGACACAACTGCATATTTACTCACGAAGGTATTTATCAAGATGTTCACTGTAAGAAGAATGATAAAAAAGAAAAGCCGTGTGAATGAGGCATATGCCTGTGGTTTCAGCACTCTAGGAGTCTAAGGCAGGAAGACTACAAATTCAAGCCCAGCCTGGACAATTTAACAGGACTGTTTAAAAAATAATTTTTTTTAGAAA
>PVLD010031597.1:0-15559 GCA_004027595.1 Dinomys branickii | reverse complement strand
GGGAGAATGTCCCTTAAGCTGTCTGCTGAGATTTCCGCTTCTACTCCCTACCCCAAGACCTGGCTGGGGCGAATAAACAGCTCGCCACCCCAGGATTCTTGCAGATAGGCCACTCAGGTGTTCCTCCCTGGGTGGAGCTCCTTCCCCCCTCACAAAACCCGTTGGGGCGCCTAAGTAGGTCTTCCCACCCGGGAGATCCTGCAGTCCTTGAAGCTGCTTTGGTGTCTCTAGCTGGGCTGAGCTTCTTCCCGATTCAGGAAAAACTGGTTAGAGCACGCACTTAACTCACCCTGTGATCGTGCAGACAGGAGTGCCGTTCAGATGTTTTTCCCTGGATGGGGATTTTCCCCGACTTAGAAATCCCGCCGGCCGGTCGCTGTTGCTCCAGTTCACGCAGCGCTGGCTGCGGGGGTGGGGTTCTGAGTGGGATCCCGGAGAGGTGCCCGGTTTGGCGCAGTTTGTCCCAGTAGCGCGTTCTCTGTTGGGTTCAGGAGCTGAAGCCGTTCTTCCCTCCGCACTCGCTCTCTCGGCTGGTCATCTTCTTCCCGGAAGTCCTCATTTCTGTCTTCATATTGCTATATTTCATTGTTTGGGTGGTAATCCTCTGGGAGGTTCTCTCTCTGCTGCCTACCCGGTCACCATCTTCCCGGAAGTCTCCTAATTTTCTTTCAACATGATTTAATATTAGTTTTATTATTGGATATTGGAGGTTGAATTGAAGACCTTCACACTGAGCTGCAGTCTAGCCTTATTTAGTCATTCATTTTTATTTGTGATACAGGGTCATATTAAGCTAAGCTGCCCAGGTTGGTATCCTCCTGTCTCAGCCTCCCAGACTATTGAGATTGCAGACCTGCACCACCCTCTCTGGCTAAGCTTTAAGATTTTAAGCAATAATTCCCAAGACATAAGTTTCCAGATCTTCCATGGACCTCATCATACTTAGAGGGTAGTGTGTGTAGCTGAGCACAGGATTGAGTTTAGAGTCTATCTTTTGAGCTAAAGCTTCCCCAGGTCTGAGTTTTGCTTAAAAACTTAGATCACATATACCTGGCATTCCCGGGTCCTCTCCAGGACTGGAGAGCAGGGAGGAAGCGATAGTTGGGCTCTCTGTGTTAGGAGAAGGAGTTGGAGCCCCGTCTTCAGAGATATTTGGGTATCACTGCAGTTTTCATCACAGTCTCATCATCTCCCCATTTTTATCACTACTGTGGTCCTGAGGAAGGGCCTACAGAGCCTGTCCTCATTCACACAGTCCTTGCGATCTCTTCCCACCATTCCAGCAAGGAATAAGCTTGTTAGTGTTATATAGTCCAAATAATTTAGATGAGTTAAGGAAGTTAACTTGAATTGCCAAATCTGAGTCAAAGACTGGGTTATTTCCTTCTTTGCTGGGTCCTCTGAATGTGTCCCTGACCTGCCAACAGGGCCATAGAAAAGGGAGACTCATGTCCTTGGTGCTGCTCTGTGTTGCTTGTCTTTGCAAAGTGTAGGGCTGCAAGTGGGAAAACGGTGTAAACGAGAAATGTCATTGCCTTCATCATAAGCATTTATTCTTAGAAAAGCTACCAAGTTCCAAAAACAGCCTCCCCTGGCCCTATAAATCTTATTTTCCCTACAGCAGAATAAATGAATCTGCTTTAGCTTCTCCTCACGGCCAGCCATCTCTCCCGAGGCCTGAAGGTTCTGCTCTCAAACCACTAGGGGGGCTACAAGTGCCTATATTTCAGATTCACTTGCCAGAGCTGCCCTGTGTACCCCTGGCACCAGTGTCAAAGGGCCTGGGGACAAGCAGAGATCAGCCTAGAGTCACTGTAATGCTGCATTGTTAACATTAACATTGCTTAGCATGGATAAAAACAAGAATAATCCTAAGTTCTTCCTGAGTGCTTACTCAGAGTAAGTCTTGGTGCTGACACTAAACTTTGGACATGGAGTACTTCAGCAGGCAGCTATCACTTCCGTTTTGCAGCTGGCACATGGCTGAGGGATGATTCCATATCTACTGAAGGCACTGTGGGCTCCAGCAGGAGCTGTAGCTACCAAAGGGTGAAAGTCACAGGGGTGAACCCAGAGGATGAAGCCACCAGCACCAATGAGTTGGATGTTCTTGGAGAACAGCAGCGGCCCTAGGCCATGGGCTCCAGATGCTCAGCAGTTCCGAGGTCACCTAAGAGTGGGTCCAAAGGTCCTGAGCCTTGAGGTAGACCTAACCTTATCTCAGGGCCTCTGTAGACTGCTTCTGAAACTTGGTACTTGTAACTGCTACCTCCTGGTGCTTAGCTGACAGTGTCCCCACCCCACTTCTCCAGTCTGGTGCCATGAGTCTAGGGCTGTTTGGGAGAGGCCTGGGGTGGGGAGTAAAGGAGCTACAACTGATGGCCTTACCCTTCTTTACTGTTGGTTTCTCATGGTATCCTTAACTCTGAAGGAGTGAGATATTTGGGAACCCTGATATCTACCACTGTAGAACTCTTGGGGGAAACTGTTCCCTCAGAATGGCTAGGACAGAAAGCATTCACTTTCAGGGTCAAATAAACATGCCCCTGGGTCAACACACAGCCTCTTTCCAGATGCACACTCCTCATGCATGACCCAGTGCAATCTGTGTTCTTGTGAAAAGGCGAGACAGGAAGTTGTACTAGTACTAGTAGGTACACTCTCCTCTTGTGCTCTCTAAATGCTACTGTTCTAGTGATACTAAGGTTGAGGATGGGATAGTAATTAATGTAAGAACAAAGGCAATGTTGGCTTCTGAACCTAGCTTGGCAACCCGTCCCCAAGAACTAAATTAAAGTACTCTCTTGTTGGGTTTTAGACACAGAGTTCCTGCTTGGAGTTACTGATAAAAAGAGACAGGAGAATCAAGCCCCAAAGCTGTGGGGATCCAAAGAAAACCAGGGTCCACTCAGAAACCAAATGATTCTTTGGTGGAATATTGTCCATTTTTTCATATCCCCGAGAGTCTGGGCAAGTTCTCAATGCCTGGATCAGAGGCAGATGTGATGAAAAGGAAATGCATCCAACCATGAGGACAAAACACAAATCTCTGCTCTTTCAGCTCTTTGTATTTCCAGTCGAGTGTCTTTCTTTGGACCCTTTCAGAGCCCTATAGTCTAATAAAAGTTGTGCAAGGCCTCCTGTGTAGGCCACAGAGATGCTAAACCTCTGTTTTATCTCCTCTTATAGATGTGATTATTTTGGGAGGGGGTCTTTTTGTCTTTTAGCTTTAAAACCCAAGCTATGAATTACTTAATGACCAGCACCTTTAGGTAACTTCAGCGGTATGAACGTTATGAAATGTGCTCACACAAACCTAGGCTGTATAGGCTAAGCCCTTGACAGAGTGTCTTGATGCAATCACCACATGCTGGAGGAAGGACAGCATTTTCAGTACTTTGTTCCAAGGAAATTGAGTACCCGGATGCAGAAGAGTGGAACTAGGTCTATATCTCTCAGCAATTACAAAAATCAGCTCAAAATAGGTCAAAGACTTAACCATAAGACCAGAAACAATGGAAATACTAGAAAAAAAACAGTAAGGGAAACACTTCAGGACATTGAAGTGGTCAAGGATTTTTGGACAAGTCCCTGAAAGCTTGAGGAAATGAAAGCAAAAATAGACAAATGAGATTACATCAAACTGAAAATCTTCTGTGCAGCAAAGGAAACAATTACTAGAATAAAGAGAAAAACCTACAGACTGGGAGAAAATATTTGCAAATTACACATCTGACAAGGACTTAAAATCCAGAATATATGACAAACTCCAAAATTCAAATAGCAAACCCCCCAAATGCCCTAATTAAAAATGGATAGTAGACCCAAACAGATATTTCTCAAAAGAAGATATACAAATGACCAGCATATATATGCAAAAGATGCTTATCACCGCCCATCAATGGGAAAATGCAAATCAAAACCACAAGGAGTTACCATGTCACACCTCCAAAAAAATAGCTGTTATCAAAAAATAAAAGATAACAAGTGCTGGGAAAGATGTGGGGGAAGGGAGTGCCTATAAACTGTTGGTGGGGATGTAAATTAGTCTGGTCATTAGGGAAAACAGACTGGCGAGCCCCCTCTCCCCAAATTAGAACCACTATGATTCAATAGTCCTATTACATTTTATGTACATCCAAAGAAAATATAATCTGTATGTTGAAGAGATGTCTGCATCCCCATGTTAATTCCAGCACTGTTCACAATAGCCAAGATATGGAATCAAACTGAGTACTCATCAGCTAATGAGTGGATAAAGAAAATATGGTACATATACACAGTGGAATACTATTCAGCCATAAAAAGAATGAAATCCTGTCACTTGCGACAACAGGGTTGGAATGGGAGAGCATTATGTCAAATGAAATAAGCCAGGCCCAGAACAGCAAGTAGTAGGTGATCTCACTTATGTGGAATGAAAAAGAGCTGACCTCAAAGAAGTTGAGAGTAGAGTCTTGGTTACCAGGTGCTGGGGGAGTACCAGGTCAAGAGGGCTGGGAAAAGGCTACTATCATTTTCTTTCTGGCTTTAAATTGATAATGTTAGAGTGGCTCATGCTTCCGTTCATCCAGCATTTATTGATCAATATCTGTGTGATGTCAAGAATACAAGGATGAGGAAGGCCCTCTTCTTGTCCTCACTGATTTTATAATTTTATAACGATGAGACAAATGTGAAGGTACACACAATGTGGAGCAGAAAATGATGAACTCTTTTGCTGGAAGAGCAAAGGGGAGAGAGGTTACATTCCACAGGGAAGACAGGGAGAGGTATGGTTTTTGTGATCACCCTTAATTACAGTGGAGATCTGTTAGGATTGTGGGAAGAAGGAATGATCTGAGGGAACATATGGGGTGGGGATGTTCAGTGACCCCCAAACTGATGGATGTGATCTAGTTTAGGGCATCTTATGATTGGCTAGAACCCTGGGTAGATGATTTTCTTATTAAGAGATGACTCACATAGGGTAAAATTCATTCAAAGTATACAATTTACTGATTTTTAGTATATTTGCAGACTAGTGCAATCATCACCACAATCTAATTTCAGAATGTTTTCAACACCCTCTCCCATGCCCCATACCTATTGCTCCCCATTCTCCTGTCCCTCGGACCCTGACAATTGCTGCTCTACTCTTTGACTGTACAGACTGGGTGGATGATTTGTGCATAATTAGATAGGAAGTAGGGAACTACTAATGATTTCAATTGAGGTGAAATTCACATACAGTGAAATGCACAGAGCTTAAACATACAACTCAGTGAGTTCTGGCAGCAGTTCATTCTCTTTATTGCTAAATAACATGAGCATGCCACATTTGTTTTCCATCCTTTTGTTGATGGACTCAAATGGGTCTTTTCCAGTTTAAGAGCAAATGTACAAAAAAGTAGTGGTGAACTTTCTCCTACATGTCTTTTTGTGGACATGTACTTTCGTTTAGGAGGGGATAAATAACTTGGAATGGAATTGCTGGTCAGGAAATGACTTTTTGGTTTTTGTGTTGCACGAAAGTGATCCACCAGGACTGAACTTTGAGGAAAAGAATGTAACAGCACAATGTGGGGAGAATTAGGAATGAAGTTTAAGAAAATCAGGAGGGATGATGTTCTTTGTAGTTGGGAATCAGAATGGACAGTGCCTAGAAAATGAGTGGATATTTTCTACTTGGACAGTGGAAACAGAAGTTTTAAAAACAAGCTGTTTGTTATCAGTTCTTCAAGCCATTCTTAAGTTATAGGCAGACAACTGGTACAATGTCAGGATCACCTTTATTTGGTGCTGGACAACAAGACGAAGCACTGCACCACAAGGCCACTTCCCAATTTTTCCCAAGGTGCCTGGCAAAGAGTATTAACTGAATGAATGAACTGCTAGCGGTCATCTGATGCTTGGAAGGAACCAAAGGGCATTGGGGAGAGTGGGTGGGCCGGGGCAGAAACTCACGCACCAGAAATTAGCCCACTTACTGGACTGGTTGATTAGATTAGTTACTGGTGTAATGAGGTGGAGAATTTTATTCATCGGAAATTCTCCTTCAGAATTGCTCCCAAGAAAATCAGTCAGAGCCTGCCTGTAGTTCTCTCTCCCACCCCCAACTCCTTGGGGAGTCTCCTGGAGCTCCCAGGGCATGTTTATTCAGAGAGAACATGTACGGACACACACTGCACAAGAAGGCTGAAGCAGAATTTAAGAACAGTGAGGAGGGATTTCTTTTCAGTTGCTATGCTGACTATGAACAACTTTAATCACTGCTTCTTAGTTTCCTTACCTGTAAAATGGGAATAATAACAATATCTGTTTTATTTCCTTTTAAGTAAGTAGATTATAAGAGATTTTTTAAAATGCTAAAATGTTTTGTAAAAGGTGGACTCTCTGTTGGCTGTTAATAAACAATCTACAAATTTCTTAGGCTTTCAAGGTTTCCTATGCCCCAATAGTCCAGTCAGCCTTCTAATTTTTTCTCCCACCATTCTTGCCACAGATACCCAGTGGACACCAGGTGCACGTCCTATGCTTGCCGGCTGCACCTCAGCTGTGGCTCCTGCCTGGACCCGGGAACCTTTCCCAACCTCTGTCCCCTACACTAATTCCTTTCCAGGTGCTCTTCTCCTTTGTGGCTTCAGCATTCCAGGTTATGGCAGAAGTCACTTGCTTTTGAGATTTAAATAAAAAATTGACTCAATCCAGTCCCATGGGAAGGGCAAATTTCTGGGGAACATCAAACTCCTGGTCACTTCTGGCTCCAAGTTCCTGCTTTGTAAATGTTTAAACTCTGTGTTTCGCCATCTATGGCTTTTTCTTCTGTGAGCAGATGAGGAATACACACCACTCTACATTTTTTATAATTCCCATCACAAGAATCGCTCAGTGGAAGAGGCATTTGTGCGTCAAGTTTACTAATAAGTTGGGGCAAAGGAGAGACATTTATATTCCTGCAGAGTGGATGCATGATTGCAACCTGTATCTGTCCTTCATCTCCAAAGTTCCTTGCCCACCTTGCCCGTACAACATCTCATGCGCCACTTTTCTCCAGGTACAGAGCACCTGCCTGCTGGCCTCTTTCTTCCTCCTTCCTTCTCGGCTTTGCTTACCTTTGCTCAGGCCCATATTCCACTGGCCAGTCCTCTGTTTCACTGTCTCCTTCCAAACACTGGCTGCAGGGTCTCACCTTCACTGCTGAAACAGCTTGTCAATTTTGGGGAAAGAAAAATGTTCCTTTTTAAAAATATATATGCTGGACTTAAAAATATTTTTCCCTGTTACGTTGATGAACATTATTATGAGTGTGCCCTGTATCCCCTCCCAGTTATATGATATCCTCTAAGAAGAGCTTATTGGTGTTTTCTATCAGAGTTCACACCCAATGCCTTGTGTACAGTAGAGTCTCAGTGATGAATGAATGAATGAATGAATGAATGACTAAAGGAAAGCAAGTACCAGGTCTCCAAGTTTGAACAGTAACGTGACTCGGTCACCATTGCAAGGGATGCATATGAGTACAGAGAGCTGCTCTTGACCTTCACCCTCATGCTACTGAGCGACACCAGCGCCCCTCTTGGCAGCTGTAGGCTGCGTGCCATGCCTGCCTGCGGGCATGCGTGTGGAGTGCCAGCTCCCTCAGAGATGCTGCTGATCTCTAGGGCATGACAGTTGCCAGTGAGAACTGAGGCTGCTTCTGTCACCAACAAGATTAGTCCACTCTGTCTCGTGTGTGATCATTTAGATCAGAGTTTTCACAAGGAGAACAAGTCCAGGGCAGACCCGCAGATACTCTCATCTTCACTGATGGGAAGTATGAAACGTGTATTTTATTATAAACACTCAACTTAGTGACAGGCAGAAAGAGAAAGAAGACTATAGTCTGAGCATCCAGGAAAGAGGCTGCACAGCAAAGAACAAGTTCTTGAAATTCTTTGGATGCTTTGGACCTTTAGATCTGGAAAGTAAAAACAATACAAATGTTTGTGGAGCTTTATATAGTTCAGTAGTGAACTCACCACATGTCTATACAGCAAGAGTCACCACTAGTCCCCCTCCATAGGTAACAGAACTAAGAGCTACAGAGCTGATTTTCCCAGCGTCACATAGCCAGCCAGTGGCAAGTCTGAAATAAGGTTATCTTCTCACATATAGGTTGTTTCCTGCCATATACCACCTTGCCTATAAGACCACCACAAAGCCTTGTCCTTCCATTGCTGACTCTGGGACATAGAAATCCAGTGAGCAGTGTGGTGGGCTTAGATGCCAGTAATAATGCAATATTGCTAGGAGCGATATGGTGTAAATCAGCAAACCATTTTTCTACTCTGCACCTCAGTTATGACCTAGTAGTTGGGTAAACAAACCTGGAGTGTGGGAAGCACCTGATCCAAGAGAAGAACTGGGGTTTTAGAAAGTTCAAAGGGCACACTAGGGGCTGCTTCCTCCCTGCCCTGCCCTGCCCTGTCCTGCCCTGCCCTGCAGAATGGCCAACACAGTATGATGGTTATTTGCTGTGTTTTGGAATCAGTGTGTCCAGGTTCTTCTGTTTTGGATATGTGACTTAACCCCTCTGAGCTGTAGTTTTCCTTATCTGTGAAATGGGCACATGTCAGTTAAAAGTCTTCATTGCAAGCAATAGAAATAGATTCACTATTGCCCAAGAAAGTAATGTATTGGAAGGACCTTAGTTATTTCCCAGAAGCAAAGGGGAGACTACATGGCGGACGTTCTCGCCAGTGCTCCAACATCAGAATGATGCCATCCCAGCCCCTTTCCGTGCTGGTGTCGCTCAGGGTGAGCCGATGCACCAAGCTGCAGCAGGTGCCAACACCTTAGCAGGGACGAGGGGTGCACGCTGTGGTTAACTTTCCCATCCTCTAGAACCTCATGGAACAGGCAGGGTTGGTTACTCAAAGAAACGTGGGAGGGTGGTTTTGAAAAAGAGAGGAGGCAAAACCAGAGATTTACAAGAACCATGGCAAAAATGTACCTCGTAGTTTTTAGCAGTAAAGGTGTACACTAAAGGTGTATGGTTTATATCTAGAATGGCCCTAACAGGCCTCCTGTGCTCGTAGGCAGGGCTGTGAAAGAGGACTGGACCATGGGGGTGCCGTGGCAGCCTCACTGTAGGAGGTGGGGCTGGTTAGAAGAGGGAGTTGCCAGGGGATGTGACCTGGAAGTGTGTGTCTCCCTCCTCAGCTCCCTCACCCTCTGCTTCCCGGCTGCCAGAACGTGAGCGGTTTTCCTTCACAATACCTTTCCCTGCGCTTCTTGCCTTCCAGCAGGCCAGCCACAGACCGAATAAACCTCTTCTTTAAATTGTGGGTGTCGACTAATTTGTCCCAGTGGCAGGGAAGGTGACTACGACAGCGTAGTAAATTTAAATTGCATGACAGGACGTCTGGCACAGAGTGGGTGTTTGATAACCCCCAGTGTTGTTTTAAGCCTGAGACAGAAGGGAACTGAGGATGAACAAGAACAATCCATAGAGAAGACATATCAAAAGAGGAAAGGATCCGACAGGTGCTGGGCAGGACACAGAAGGGACCGCTTCCTCCCCACACCATGACCATCCCTAAAATGCCGTGAAATCCATCGTGAATGCTTTCACTTAGTTGAACATTCTCCTTTGTACAAAGAATGCCAAGAATGCTAAGGGGACAGGCACCAGTAAATTGACAACACCCGTTTCACTGACCAAGGACCATTTCATTGACTGAACTGAATAACAGATACATAGACAGATCTGTACTGAAAGCAAATGGCAACAGGGGTGAAATATAAATGGTTCATTTTAGGACTATCCAATTTTAACAATCTATGGAATGGAAAGAATATTTTATAATTATTATGATGGGCTCATTTTAAAATTACAGTAAAATGGTTTTCACTTATTCCTCTGTAACCAGAATAAAATGTATTGGCAATTATCAGTTATACTCTGATATTCCTGCACACCACACTAACTACAATGGACATTAGTATTTATGTGTTACCTATGCTGTTACTGACTGGGCCAGATTTAGTCCCTGGATCCTCATTTCTCTATTCCTAGAGACATAAGTGGGAGTTGCAAGTGAGTATCTGAAGACACATTTACAACTGCTGTAGTTTGTCATTCTTACAATTTATATTCTGAAAGCTTCATAACCGTAGCAAATCAGCTCTCTCTTTGGGAATGGTCTTAAACAAGTTGGAAGTCATAAACCTATAGACAGCGCTAAATGTTTCTGGACAATCACCTCAACGGTGAAAACCTCAGTGGTGAAAGCACAAAGTATTTAAATTATGATTTTGAACAAAACAATGATACCTATTTATCTATCAGATCAAATGGACACAGCCTTAAGGCGTTTTTGTTCTTCGACCTCTTTGTGTGATGCTGGAGAATATGGATCATTTTTGGTTCTCAGGTCTGCATGTTTGATGTTTCTTTAGAATCTTTGTACAAAAGAGATTTAATGTACCCTTGTCATAGTACTTCTCTCTCAAAGTTCCACATCGTGCTACTAAAGAACTTGCCTTTGGGGAACTAGGTAATGCCTACAAAATTTAAAACAACTAAGACCTCAGAAATGTATTTTGCATCCATGCTTATTTCATTTATACAAATAATGAAATGGAAAATTTTACAAACTCTGTTTTGTAAAACAATCCATGAATGCTCCCAATGAGTAAAAGACCCCTCTTCTTTTAAGTAAAGTATCATCAACTTGAAATGCTTTTGAAGTGATATCATGAGACAGCTTTTGGAATTAGTAAACTGCAAGAACTAAATATATGGATTTAAGATAAAGACAAAGGAAAAGAATTGGGGATGTTGTTCAGTGGTAGAGCTTTTGTCTATTGTGCCCAAGCTCCTCAGTTGGACCTTTATCGCTGCTTACATGCACGCACACATGCACGCACACACGCGCACACACACACACGCACACGCACACGCACACATGCGCACGCATACACACACGCATGCACACACACCTGCACGCACACGCACATGAGCACACGCACACACACACGCACGTGCACACACGCACGCGCGCACACACACGCACACACGCAAGCATACACACATGCACGCACATACACCCGCACGCACACGCGCACATGCACGCACACACGCACGCGCACACACACGCGCACACACAAATATGTTTACTTGGTACTTAAATTTTAACATATGGGAGATTTGATGTCCAGATGGTGGAATATAGCAATATGAGGAAAAGAAGGAGGAAAGTGGGTCCCTGGGACCAAGCAAGGATTTGAGAATTGAAGCCCACAGAGAGAGATAGAAAGAGACTTCAACACAGAAGAAGCAGGTAGTGAGTAGCACTTTCTCACTGAGCCTTGGCTCGTGCTCAGGGGGCGCAGCTCAAAACTGCAACAGAGGAATGGAGTAGTACATGCAGCAGACTACAGTGGCTCATAGGTTATTCAGGTTCAGACATCTCCCAAGGGAGAGAAATTGGCCAGTTGCCATCTTGGAGAGGGGCCAACTGAGCTCAGAACTCAGAGCAGCTGTGAGTTGGCTTCATCCAGCAGCTCCCAGTGTCAGGGTAAGGCAGAACTGAGTTCAAGCCAGCAGGTCAAGGAGCTGAGTTCAAACTGGCAGGGAGCTGAGTTCAAGACAGCAGGAACATATATATATATACCCTTTCCCTTCCTTTTTTCCTTTCCCTGTTCCAGTTTCTCTTTACTTTTAAGCATTTTCTTCCCATTTCACAATATCTATTGTACATTTTGGGTCTTATTTAGTCTTTCAGCTTCTTACATGAGGGAGAAATACAAGGTTTACACATGTGAGACTGATGTATTTCATTTATTAGTATGGGTTCAAGTTGCATCCATTTCCCTATATATGTCTCAAGATAATTCTTCTTTATAGCTGAGTAGTACTCCATTGTATAAAAATGCCACATCTTTTTATCCATTCCTCAGTTGATGGGCATTAGGGTTGTCTCAAAGATTTTGCTATGAGAAATTGTGCTGCTATAAACATGGGTGCACATATATCACTGTGGTATTACGGTTTCAGTTCTTCTGGGAAAATATCCAGAAGGAGAATAGCTGGATTAAATGGGGCCTCTAATCCTAGTTTTCTGAAGAATCTCCAAACTGACTTCCCAAGTGGTTGCATCAGTCTACATTGCCATCAAAAGTGGAGAAGGGTTCCTTTTTCCACACAGCCCTCCAACATTTATTGGTTGATTTCTTGATGATAGCCATTCTTACTAGGGTGAGATGAAGTCTCAGCATTGTTTTAATTTTCATCTCTCAAATGACCAATGATGTTGAACATTTTTCATGCATTTAATTGCCATTTGTATTTCTTCATCTGAGAAATGTGTATTCATCTCAGATGCCCATTTTTGGATTGAGTCTTTGAATTTTGGGGGTCTGATTTTTTCAATTCTTTATATATTCTAGATATAAGTCCTTTGCCTGAGGGACAGTTAGCTAAAATATTTTCCCATACTGCGGGCTCTCTTTTCACTCTATTGGTTATTTCTTTTGAAGTACAAAAGCTTTTTAAGAGGATGAGACCTCAGTTGTTATTCTTTGAAGTATTTCCCAAATAGTTTGGGTTTTGTTCATGAAGACTATGCATACCTCTATGTCTTCAAGATTTATACCTACTTTCTCTTCCAGTAGATTTAGTGTTTCTGTTTTAAAATCTAGATCTTTGATCCATTTTTATTTTAGTTTAATGCATGGTGATAGACATTGGTCTAGTTTGAGTCTTTGGCATGTGGAAAGCCAGTTTTTCCAGCAGCTTTTATTAAAGAGGCTATCTTTCTTCTAATGAATATGTTTGGCCCCTTTGTCAAAGATAAAGTGGGTGAGTATATTGGCAGTTGTGTCCACATCTTCTAATCTATTCCACTGGTGCTCAGGTCTATTTTTTTGCCAGTACTATGCTGATTTTATCACAGTAGCTCTGTAGTATAATTTCAAGTCTAGGATTGTGATGCTTTTTGACTTGCCTTTATTGCCTAGGATTGCCTTTGCTATTCTACCTCTCTTCTGGTTCCAGATGAATTTTGGAATTTTTTTCTCTAGTTCTGTGAGGTATGCTAATGGCATTTTGATCAGGACTGCATTAAATCTGTATAACAATTTTGGGAGTATGGTCGTTTTCACTATGTTGGCTTTTCCTATTCATGAACAAGGGCTATCTTTCCATTTTCTGATGTCCTCTTCAGTCTCCTTTTTCAGAGTACTGTAATTTTCAGTATATAAATCTTTTACTTCTTCTATTAGCTTGATTCCTAAATATTTCAATTGTTTGGATGCTATTGTGAAGGGTATGGTTTTTTTAAACTTATCTCTCAATTTTTAAATTTCTCTGTTTGTGTACAAGAATGCTATTGATTTTTGAGTATTGACTTTATATCTAGCCATGCAACTGAATTTGGTTATTAACTCTAGGAGTCTTTTGGTGGAGTATTGGGGGTCTTCTATGTAGAGTATCATGTAATCTGCAAATAGTGATAATTTAACTTCTTCCTTTCCTGTCCTTATTCCTTTTATTTCTTTCTCTTGTCTAATTGCTCTAGCTAATGTTTCCAGACCTATGTTGAAAAGTAGTGGTGAAAGCAGACATCCTTGTCTTGTTCCTGATTTTAGAGAGAAAGCTTTCAGTTTTTTTCCATTGGTTTGTCATAGATGGCTTTTATCAGATTGAGGTAAAGACATCTATTCTTATTTCCTGTAGGGTTTTTATAATGAATGAGTGTTGGACTTTGTCAAAAGCCTTTTCTGCATCTATCGAGGTGATCATGTGATTTTTGTCTCTGGCTCTTTTGATTTCCCTCCTATCTCTTCCTCCTCTTCTTTTTCTCTCTTTCCCCCATAACCCTTTTAAAATTTTCTTCTCTAAGGTTAAGTTCATGATCCTGCCTGCCAGGGCATATTTACTCTGTACAATTCTCTGATTCATTTTAGATTTTTGCTATATAACCATAAATCTACTTCATATGGTCAAAGATGGCAAATTAATGGTTACCACAGTCTATCATTTCCTAGGCTGTTTGATGCTATTGTTATTACCAATGGTACTATTTTAGCTAAGGTGACATAATTTTTCTAGTCAGCTGATCTTCCTGATATGCCAACACTGAGATTGTCTAAGGGTATAAGCAATACTACAGGCCAGTGCCAAAGAACCAGGAGAAGGGCAAATAAGCAGCAACTTCTCAAGCCCAACACATTGAAGAGGCAGGATCTTGCAACAGACTAACACCCCAAAAGCGATCTACATCTGGAAGACATCTCTGAGAAGTCATCAATTCATAAGGGTTCTAAATAGCAGCAATAAAACTACCTGCCATAAGCAATTTACAAGCATCTAGCACAGGATTAAACTAAAAAAATTAGAAAATGAGAAGATATGGAAGCAAGATCAAACTCCAGACTTCCAGCTTGCCAAAGGCAAACCCAGGGGGCAATAAGGTGGAACAATTCAAAAGCCACTCACGTGGACTATCTGAAGTGGTAACAGCAGAAGTAACAAAGCAGATGAATGATGCTCTAGAAAAAAACAAATCACAAATAATTTCTCAGATAACTACAAAGTTAGTGACCTCAATGAAAGATGTGATTAGTGACTTTAGAGCAAACACAGACAAAGAATAGAGGTGCATAAGAACCATGAGCACACAACATAAGGGAGAAAATGAAACCTGTGAAACAGATTTAAACAGGTATCCAGGAGATTAAAATTTCCACTGAAAGCATATGCAGCAGAACGAGCTAATGTGAGAACAGAATATCAGATATAGAAGACAGAATTGTGGTTAGTGATTATGAGAAGAAAGATTTCTTAAAAATAGCAAGGGACTGTGAAAAATCAAGCCAACAACTTCTATTTTCTTTTTTACTTTTAAAAAAATAAAAGTACAAAAACATATTAACAAACAGACACCAAATAGCATAAAAAATAGTACAATCACAACAAATCTATAGACAAGGTGACATGGTCTCAACAGTGGTTATTGCTTTATCCATTGATATCTTCGAAGTGTAAATATATGAACTCATATACAGACATGCAAAATTAGTCAGACAATTAATCCTCTCAACAGCAGAAAAAACACAAAAACTAAAAATCCAAAGACAAAAAACAAAACAGGTAAACAACAACAATAACAACAACAACAAAAACCCCACCAATAGTTGCTGCTTTGCATATTGATATCTTCGAAGTGTGTGTTCAGGATAACACATACAGACATAAAAGATTGATTAAATAACCCACCATTGATTATTCCTTAGCATTAAGTGATATAATACAATGGTAGAACGATGTTAGCCCTCCTGCATATATGTATATTCATATATACATACATACATTTTTGTCTCTTTCTTTTCTCTTTTCCCTCGTCCCATCTGTTCTTTGTTTTTGAACAGATTTCCTTCATGTCTCTTAGTTTATATTCCCACGCTCGGGTTCTTACACCAGTGATACAATACGTTGCCTGCACATGTATCGCTGATTTATTTCACTTATGAGTATGGACTCCAGTTTTGACCACTTGCCTACAAAGTCCCCAAAACTGTCTTTCTTTATAGC
>PVLD010031596.1:0-15555 GCA_004027595.1 Dinomys branickii | reverse complement strand
TCTTCACACCCAAGTCCTGGTCCCTGAGCAGCGGCCTGCTGCACCCCAGACCTTCACCTCAGTAGCTGGCTGGGTATTGCTCTTTGGGCTAGAAATTGCTTCTGTTCTTCTGGTGTTTCTTGGCCATTTTCAGGATTATCCCTCCTCTCTCCCATATTTTAGAAAAATTATTTCCCTGCCCCCAGACCCACGCAGTTTCAATACCACACATGTGCACTGTGCAGGTTTTTTTTTTTTGCGGTACTGGGGATCGAACTCAGGACCCTGTGCTTGCTAGGCAAGCGCTTATTCCACTGAGCTATATCCCCAGCCCAAAATTCTTTTTTTTTTTGGTACTGGGGATCGAACTCAGGACCCTGCGCTTGCTAGGCAGGCGCTTATTCCACTGAGCTATATCCCCAGCCCTCACTGTGCAGGTTTATATTCTGTGCTTTTCTACCTAGAAAGAGTGGATTTATTTACATCTTCCTAAACATCAGTTTTTGTCCTTTGGGGATGCTGGGTAACACGGATGCTGCTGATTTGGGACCTGGAAGGCCACTTTCCACTCAGGGGCGCACACTCGGCATTGTTTACCAACTGCCATGAGAATGGAGAAGACTTTTTTATTTTTTTTGCCTTCCTAATTTTTGTTTGCTTTTGTTTGTTTTCCTTTGTAGAGATATAATTTATGGGCAGATACATTGTGACAAACATGTAAGGCTAGATAGTTTCCTGTTAGATACATCATGACAATCAATGCCAGCCTCCATTCCTGGGAAATTCCTGCTCTTTAGGAGTCCGCCCCTCTGCCACCACTGGTGCGGTTTCTGTTGTTCATTCCTTCTGCCCCACCCCCACCCCAGGGTCTTTCTGCTTCAGTTCAGACACCCTCGCTCTGTTTGTATGAGTCACGTGCATCAGTGAGTATCATCACTTTCCTCTGAAAGTGAGCGTGATATGCTTTAAAATATCTGAATCTTGAAAACTTTCTTTTTCAGCGGAAAAGAAGACCAAGAAAACCGGTAACTTTGCATTTTTGTTTCTTTTTGCCCTTGAGAATTATCCAAACTTAGAACTGAAAGCTGCCCAAGCCAGTCCTGGAGGCACACACTTGTAATCCCAGGGCTCAGGGAAGCTGAGGCAGAAGGATCAAAAGTTGGAGCCGAATAGCCGGGTGTGGTGGTGCACGCCTGTAATCCCAGCACTTGGGAGGCTGAGGCAGGAGGATCATTGCAAGTTCGAGGCCAGCCTGGGCTACAGAGTGAGCTCAAGTCCTGCCAGAGCTGCATAGTGAGACCCTGCCTCAAAAAGACGGAAAGAAAAAAAAAAGTTGGAGCCCAGCCTGAACAACTTAGCAAGTTAGTGAGACCTTGTTTCAAAATAAAAAATAATAAAGGACCGGGGGTATAGCTCAGTGCAAAGGATGTAAATCTAATCCCCAGGACTTGAAACAATACCAAACAGGCAGTAGCAGCTGACCTCTTTTATCGAGGTTCTGGGGTGGGCTGAGTCTTACGACTCTTCTGTAAGGCTGAGAGGGCTGGGATGTAGCTTAGTGGTAGAGCATTTGTGTAGCATGCATGAGGCCTTGGCCTTGATCCCCAACACCACTAAATAAATAAATTCAGCCAGGCGTGGCGGCATATGCCTCTAACCCCAACACTCAGGAGGCTGAAGCAGGAGGATCGCAGTGAGTTCAGGGCCAGCCTGAGCTATAGAGTGAGTCCAAGGCCATCTTGAACTGCATAGTGAGACCTCCTTTCAAAAAATGGAATGAATGGGGCCAGGTGTGGTGGTGCATGTCTATAATTCCAGCACTTGGGAGGCTGAGGCAGGAGGATCGTAGTGAGTTTGAGGCCAGCCTGGGCTACAAAGTGAGTTCAAGTTCAAGGCCAGCCTGAACTGCATAGCGAGACCCTGTCTCAAAAAGACAAATAAATAAATGGAATGAGTGAAAGATGGATGTGATTGTGAGCCAGACGAGGTGGTGCATACCTGTAATCCCAGCAGTGGGGAAGCTGAGGCAGGAAGATTGCCATATATTCAAAGCCATGCTGGGCTACATAGCAAAACCCTGTCTCAAAAACCAAACAATATATGATGTTTGGTAGATGCATCCATGTAGCCCTGGCTATTCAGGTGTGTGTTTATGGACTTAGCTCTCGACAGCCATCTTAGGAGGGAGGAGAGACCACCCTGCCCCTTCTGGTCCTGTCACGAACTTGTGTCTCCTGTCCTTGCCCCCAGCCACTACTGTGGCCCCTATGTCACCCAAGATGCCTATCTTCGGGGCCCCAGGAGAGGTGGTGGATTTGAAAGCAGCTGCCCAGGAAGGTGAGTTACTGTGGCTGAGAGCGAGCGGGGTCTCCCCTGAGGCTGTCCCGGCAACCGTTGTGTTTCCTTTCCAGTGCCAGCCAGCGCTGCTGACGTTCAGTCTGTCAAGGCCAAGGTGCTTGAGAAGTTCTTAGCCAAGTCCAGACCTGAGCTCCTGGAGTGTGAGTAGCTCGGTTGTACGGATGTGTGGGCGGGTGGGTAGATGAAACAAAATAAAACAAAGCTGGGCATGGCGGCGTGCACCTGTCACCCCAGCATTTGGGAGGCTGAAGCAGGATCGATTCAAGTTTGAGGCCAGCCTGGGCTACATAGTGAGACCCTGTCTTCAAAGGCCCAAAAAAGTGCCAGGGAGATAGCTCAGTGGCACAGAGCCTTGCTTTTGGCAAACACAAGGTTCTGAGTTTGATTCCCTGTACCAAAAAAGTACCAGGTGGTGCCTGGTGTCCAAGGGAGGGTGCCTTGGGCCCTGTGCACCTGACCCCTGGGGGCCATGTCCTCTCAGATTCCGTGAAAGTCATCCTGGACTACAACACGGCCCACAACAAGGTGTGTCTGTCCGAGAACTACACGGTGGCCTCGGTGGCTGAGGCGCCGCAGCACTACCGGCCACACCCGCAGCGCTTCACTCACTGCTCGCAGGTGCTGGGGCTGCACTCCTACCGGAAGGGCATCCACTACTGGGAAGTGGGGCTGCAGAAGGGCGTCTTCTGCGGGGTGGGCGTCTGCTACAGTGGCATGGAGCGCCAGGGCCCTGAGAGCCGCCTGGGCCGCAATGCTGCGTCCTGGTGCGTGGAGTGGTTCAACAATAAGATCTCCGTGTGGCACAACAACGTGGAGAAGACGCTGCCCTCCACCAAGGCCATGCGGGTGGGTGTGCTCCTCAACTGCGACCACGGCTTCCTCATCTTCTTCGCGGTTGCCTCGGACAAGGTCCACCTGATGTACAGGTTCAAAGGGGTGGAGTTCAGCGATGCCTTGCACCCGGCCTTCTGGATGTTCTCAGTGGGGGCCAGGCTGTCCATCTGCGCGCTCAAGTAGCCGGTACCTGATCCGCGGGTGACCGCCTGTGGGGGTGTCCGAGACCCGCGGCTCGGGGGACAGGTGGGACTCGCCTTGGAGAGCGTTCCTGAGTCCTCTGGGGGGAGGGGAAGAGAGGAGATGGGCTGGGGGAGGGGAGAGCAGGGGCGCAGCAAGATCACTAGTGCCCTTTCCCTCTGGTAGAAAGGAGATCGATACCCGGGTCAGGTTCTTTCTCAGGCTACAAGTGTCTGCCCTTAAGCTCTCTGGGGCACCCTTCTGACCTTGGTGTTTGCATGCCCTCTAGATTGTTAAAAAATTCCAGAATCAAGCGGGCATGGTGGCACAGGCCTGTAATCCCAGTAATCCCAGCACCTGGGAGGCTGAGGCAGGAGGATCTTTGAGAGTTCAAAACCAGCCTGGGCTACAAAGTGAGCTCAAGACAGCCTGAACTGCATAGTGAGATCCTGTCTCAAAAAGACAGGGAAAAATCAACCAAAAGTTCCAGAATCAGCTGGTTATGGTGTTGATGCACTCACGAGGCTGAGGTAGGGGGATCACTGTGAGTTTTAAGACCAGCCTGCACTACATAGCAAAACCCTGTCTCCAAAAAGTTTCAGAGTTGTTGTATTTCCTTTTTTTTTTTGAGAAGTTTCCTGTACTTGAGCCTCGCGTTATCCTCCCGCCTCAGCCTCGAAGATGCTGGGATTACAGGTGTACCCTGCCATACCTGACAGAATCATTGAATTTCAACATACGTTTTATCTTCTCTGGTACTGGGGATTGAGCCCAGAGTCTCATGGCTGTGAAGCACATGCTCTGTCATTGCACTGCACAACCAGCCTGGGCCTCGGCGTTCTCCAGGCCCACGCCCCGCCGCCCCCCGCGCGTTGGGGCTCCACCCGTGGTCTTCTCTGTGCTTGAAGGCAGCCCTGGGTAGCACGTGTCTACATGGAGCAGCGTTTCCCAAAGAAGCGTGTCCTCTTCCTCTGACCTCAAGTAGCTCTTTTTGTATTTTGAGCTGTCCTTCTGTTGCCGTGCTGATGGTTTTAAAAATGTTCAGGCGAACCTTTGTGATTAGATTAAGGTTCACGGTCTGCGTCAGGCTCTGTGGTATTTGTGACTGTGTCCAGCCCTCCCCAGCCCAGTTTGGATGGAACTTCCTCCTTCTCCCAAGTGTCACAGGGACCCTTCCCTCCCATAGCCAAGGCAGTGGGGCCAGAACCCCGGCCCAGAGCGTCTTGCCTTGGTTACTGTCCTCTGTGATGGCGCCCCTCCCTGGGTGGTCAATACATGCTGCTGTGGCTGGCACAGTGAAACAGCCAGCCACGCCAGTTATCCTGGATGTGCTGTCCCACAATCGGACTGTGTGTGGCTGCCGCTGATGCCACACTGGGTCACTTACTTGGGTGGCTGTCTGTGACCCCAAGGGCCTCAAACCTGGGCCAGTGGGAGACGAACACCATTCCTGTTTATCCCTGGCCACAGGAGGGCGACCTGGCCCTGAGGCCCTTGTAAGCAGGAGACCTGTCTCCAGCCCTGACCCCTTCCACGGTCTTCCTAACTTGCGCCACTTCTGGATGTCACGTGGTCCAGGCTAGTGGTCAGGAAGACTTTTAAGGGTCAGGGAAGGAATGAGCTAAAGAAGGCCAGACAAATGGGTATTTTTCCTTGCGGTATTTTATGCAGTAAAAATGAGCCAGTCTGATAGGGTAGGAGAGGGTGGGTTGGTAGAATTTCCTCACATCTCTTATATCCTAATGTTGTCAGGACATTAAGTTCCCACCCCAAAGGTGAAGAATTTCACTTCTTGTGACATGCTTTCCTGAGAGGGAACTCCCTCTGTCAGGTATCTTAGGGTAAGAGGTCACCATCGGGAATTGAGGGGCCCCAGCTTTTTCATGTGGATATTGAGAACGTAGCGCATCTCAGGCCTTGTGCTGGGGCTCCCAGGACTCTAACCCCTTGGTATTCCTGACAGATGTGGGGTCTGTGTTATCTCCCAGGAAGAACTTTCAATTCCTTGGGAGAAAAAATCTTTGTAGGGAAGATGTCCCTGCTGTAACTGATCAAAGTTTTCTTCCTTTGCTTTGAGGAAGAAAAGTCTTTGGTGATGGATGCTTCTCTGGTCTTGAAGATGTCTGGAAGCATCTTTATTAAGCTTGTGAAATAAACCTTGTCTGGAGCTGAGTCACACTGGGGAGACAGCGGGGCGCAGAGGAGTTGGGTGCCATAGGTATCCTGGGGCTCCTGCTGGGGTTGCCTTGTGTAGCATGGGGGTGGCAGACGTGCTGCTCAGGACACGCTCCAGGGACCTGTGGCCCTGTGTCTGGGAGAAAATCTAGTCACCCAAGCTAAGCTCCTCACGGGGAGCTTTGCAGTTGTAGACTGAGGAGCGCACCCTGCCGTCTGAGGACTGGCATGATCCAGCCTTGTGGGCCCGTTAAAGGGTCCTGGACGGGAGGAAGCTTTGTATCCACGCGGCTTCTCATCTTGCGGAATCAGGTAGGTGAGAAGGTGGAGGATAGTTCCTTCCCTCTTCTCACCCCTGCATTGTGGAGGAGATGCCTCTTCCCGTAAGAGCAGAGAAGCCCTGCTACCCTGCCGAAGTGTGCGAAATCCCCAGAAGTAATACTAACATAAAACCCGCTCCTGGCGGGTGCCAGGACTGTCTCAGTCCCCCTGGCCTGACAAAGGTCAAGCTCAAGTCCAGTAGGATTAAGACCGACTGAGCAGTTGTGGGTGTTGTAATTACTCTGAAAACACCATCTGTGACTCATACTGATACGTAATCTTTTTACCTTGCTTCCCTCCCCACCATTGGTTTTAATCAGGAATTTTTTGTTTTCAATGCTGGGAATCAAACTCAAGGCAGATGCTGTGCTGCTGAGCTACATCCCAGCCCCATAATCAGAAATATTTTAACTATTATTTCTTAAGCTTTTTTAAAAAAGAATTGATTCTTTTTTATTTTAAAAAGAAAAAGAAAAGAACATAAAAAATAAAAACAATACACGATTTCAAAACAAGATGATAGGAAATTAACAGTGGTTGTTATATTACATATTGTTATCTTCAGCAAAGTTACGCAAGTTACCAGATGTAAGGATGCAAGGTTGATCAAACAAAGAATAAAAAATAATTTAAAAAAACATTAGAAATGATAGAGTTTCACTAATCAAGATGGTAGGAATTGAACAATGGTTGTTACAAAGAGTTGATTCTTTCAGGAGGTAATGATGGCTGTAACCAGGGCAAGGCTGGCTGTGGAGGCTCAGAAACTTACTAAATTTTTTTTTTTTGGTATAAGGAATCAAACTCAGAACCTTGTGCTTGACAGGCAGGCACTTGTGCCACTGAGCTATATCCCCAGCCCTGAGGCTGAGAAACCTTAAAGGCAATAAAGCCATGTCAGGTTTTCTTTCCAGAATTGTGATACTGTGGAAAGCATTCCTGCAGCTCACGGGCCCCAGGTAATCGCCCAGCACTTGTGGGACACTGTGGCTCCAGAATCTGCAGACTGATGGGAAGTCTGGGATGACTTGACTGCAGTCAGTGCCTGGGGGCCCCTCTGGGAGCGAGTGAGCCACAGGTAGAGAGATGATCAGTCAGCTGCGTTGGGGCCAGAGGGCTCGTTATTCTTTCTCCTGTTGGATATGCTCAAACGCTTCTCTGTTAACTGAGACAAGACAAGGGCCCTGGGCAGCAACCGGCCCTGTTCCAGGGGTCTTGTCCTTGTTTGGATCAAAATAGGCCTTGTAGGAGGTGGGGGTTCAAGCTTGCCATCCATCAAGGAATATGCTTGTGTCCCGGGCTCAGGGGAGGGGCTCTCCGTCCTTGCTGGGAATTTCCTGAGTGGTAGGAGTGCCTCTTACCCTTGGGTCACAACTGAGATGGCTCAGGACACAGCCGGCCACCAGGAAGCTGTGTTAGCAGAGCCTCCCCAACCTCTGGGAGGGGGGCAGGGCTTCAAGCCGTCAGTGTGGCCAGTCCTGCCTACAAAATGACGTTCAGATTACCTGGCAGGGGCTCCAAGGGCTTTCTGGCTGGTGAGCACGGCTGGGCCAGGAGGGTGATGTTCACTGCCTCTGTAGGGACAGGGCAAGGCGCTCCGTGTATGAAGCCCTCCCAGATCTTGCCCTGTATGTCCCCTTCTTTGCCTGGCTCTGATTTGTATCTTTTTTAATAAAATTATAATTTTAAAAAGTTGAGCGCTTTCTGTCTCTTTTTTTTTTTTCTTTTTGGTCTTGTTGAAACAGGGTCGCACTATGCAGTTCAGGCTGGACTTGAGCTCACTTTGTAGCCCAGGCTGATCTCGAACTCCACGGTGATCTTGCCTGAGCCTCCTGAGTGCTGAGACATTCTGTGATTTCTGGCTGACTGACTCTGGGGGTGTCATGGTAACCTGGATTTGTAGCCAAATCAGAAGTATGGGTGACTGGTATCTGAAGTGAGCTCAGACTTATTGAGGGACCATGTACCATTGCCTGTTGTGCTGATGTGACTGGGCTGGCCAGTCTCACCCCTTCCTGGCAGGTCAGCAGCCGGTGCCAGAACAGAAATGGCAGGGCCCTCGGGCTGTGTCTTAGCCCTGCATGACCAACCTGTCAGAACAAAACATGCTGTTTTTAGTAGGTTCCTGTTCCTCTGTGCTCACCATCCCCCACAGTTGCTTCTCCCTCTGTCTCTGTTAGACTGGCCTCCCACACTGCTGTCCCAGCACAGCCTCTTCTAAGAAAGAGTTCAGGGCTGGGCATGGTGATGCATACCTGTAATCCCAGCATTCTGGAGGCTGAGGCATGAGGATCCCTGCAAGTTTGAAGCCAGTGAGTTCAAGGCCAGTCTGGGCTGCATATGTGAATGAATTGAAAACCAACTTGAACTATATAGCAGAGACCCTGTCTCAAAAAAAAAAAAAAGGAACCTGACTCCACAGTCCCTTCAGTGACAACTCCCAGGTTGTCCTAACTTGGGCCTCACCTGTAACCACAGACTAGTTTGAAGCATCCTGGTGCCTTTATCTAGCTCAGTCTTTAGTCATCTTAGCTTTGTCTCCATTAGAGTTCTATGAGGGCCAGTGTCCAAAAACAGCTAGGTATGGAAGCACATGCCTGTAATCCCAGCACTCAGGAGGCTGAGGCAGGAGAATCACTAGCAATCCTAGGCTACATAGAGCTTATCTCAAAAAAAAAAGTTAAATGAAAAAAATTAAGATTTGAAAAGGCCTGGGGGTATAGTTCAGTGTTAAAAGTGTTGCCTACATGTATAAGATCCTGTGTACAAAAGCCGGGCGTGGTGGTGCACGCCTGTAATCCCAGCACTCAGGAGGCTGAGGCAGGAGGATCCTTGTAAATTCAAGGCCAGTCTGGGCTACATAGCGAGACCCTGTCTCAAAAAGACATAATAAAGAAATAAAGGGCCCTGTGTGCAATCCTTGTACCACACACAAAAAGAGCATTATTCATGTGATTATTTTCCCACCTTCTCTGTCTACCCACATCCATATCTCCATTTTGAAGGACATTTAGAATTTCCAAAGGGCCACAGAGGCTTTTTTTTTTTTTTGAGGCTTTTTTTTTTGAGACAGGGTCTCACTATGTAGCCCAGGCTGGCCTCAAACCACACACACACAAACACAGAGATGATAGTTTGCTTGTCTCCTTTTTACCTCTGTATTTCTTTTCCCCTACTTCATACTGAATTTACGTCTTATATAATAAAATATCTGAAAGCTCATGGGAGGACGAAGAGGAGTGGTCCTAGGGGTGGCCGATCCCTAGAAACCCTCAGAAGAGGACGCCTGCCAGCTCTGTCCGTATCAGAGCTTAAAGTTCAAGGGTGGCAAGCCCAGCCGGCCTGGGCTGGGATGTGAAAGTCTTATCTCTGGGGCTCAGAGCAACAGGAAGTGGGAGGTGGGAGGAAGGGACACAGGAGGCGGGTGGGAAAAGGGCCAGAGTTCAGACCCCAGGGACAGGGACGGGAGGGCTGCCTGCTGTCAGGAGCCCCCAGGGACAGGAACTGTGTGGGCTGAGTCCAGAAGGGCATGGCCGCAGTGCCAGCCTGCCTCTGCCGCCCTCTGGAAATGCCAACTAGATCTCTTTCAGAATGGAGATATGGGTGTGGGAAGACAGAAGGCAGAAAAACAATCACGTGCATAATCCGATTTTTTTTTTTGTGGGACGGAGGATTGTACTTAAGGTCTTGTGCATGCTAGGCAAGCGCTTTACCACTGAGCTACATCCCTGGGCCTGCCCCTCCCTCCCTCCCTCCGTTCTTTTCTCCCTTCCTTCCTTCTTTTTGTTTGAGACGGGGTCTGGCTATGTAGCTCAGGCTGGCCTCGAACTCTCAATGTTTCTCCTGCCTCCACCCCCCCACCCCTGCGGTGCGATTACAGGCGTGCACCACCACGCCTGGTTTGTAATTTGGTTTCTCCTGTAAAACTTCTAAAACTTCCTTAGGCTTGACAGGACTTTGGTCATTTACTGCAGGCTGGAGCTGCCCCACTTTTTAGATGCCTGCAGGCCACGCCAGGCTGGGGATGTCGAGCAAGGCTGGAGGCCTTGGGGCTCCTGAAGCTGGCAGGGAGCTTGGGCTCTGTCTTGTTCTCTTTTTTGCTTTGCTTTGAAGTGAAAGGACAACCCCTGGTTTTCCCCTCCAATCTCCGCATGCACAGCTGGACCTAAGTCTTTTGACCTTCTGTCTCTGTTACAGCCCAGCCACTGGCCAGCTGGTGTTGTCTCGCTTTTTTTATCAGCCTGCCTGCACCACCCCACCTGTATATCCCAGTGCACCAAAGCTGAGCAGCTTTTTTATGTCTTTGCCCATTACAGTGCAAATCTTTTTTTTTTTCTTTTTTGGTCTTTTTGAGACAAAGTCTCTCAATGCAGTTCAGGCTGGCCTTGAGCTCACTTTGTAGCCCAGGCTAGCCTCACACTCGAACTTGCAGGGATCCTCTTGCCTCAGCCTCCCGAGTGCTGGGATTACGGGTGAGCACCACCACCCCCCCGGCATTTTTTCAATTACTTTTATTTTCAGACTGATTAGAGTGCTTTCCTCCCCTGGTTCCTGATTTAAATTACCACCTCCTGCACAATAGTCATTAATCTGTTAGGACAGGTATCAGAGTGTAAGGTCATACTAGGTTTGTTGGGGTCCCACCTGGTACGATTAAGAAGACCTGAGATGCCTCCTAGGTGGACCTGAAACTGTATCTTCCCTTTCCATGTATTTCTAGGAGGTTTAGCTATATTACCCACAGAAAAGTCGTCTCAGACAATTAAAAGTGGATAATCCTGTGGCCACACTAACATAAAAGAGAACAGAAACAACCTGTGGAGGGAGGTGTTAATCCTCTGAGATCACAGCCCAGAGTCCAGGGACAAACACCGAGATCCACAGGAACACAGGGACTAGAAATGAGGCAGAATAACAGCACCTGGGATCTGTGGGTTCCCCATGTATGGTGTGCGTTGAGCCTCACCCATGCGTTGACTTGTCAGTTCTTTGAATCTTTTTCCAGATGTCCACAGCAGACTGAGTTAGGAAGCCTGAAATCACCATCTGCTGGTTTTCTAGGGCCTCTGGATCAAACGGGGAGTAAGAGGTAGGCTCCCTATCATCCTCACGGAGTTTGGCCAGACCTTCGGTGCTCCCCTGGATCATTTCTGATATCTTTGACATATTTACTTTCTTTTTCTCTCCTTCTCCAGCAGAGCTGGACTGTATTGTTTGAGGGCCCCATTACCCTCTGGGGTATTACAGTCCCCATTCAGCCTGGCCAGTGAAAGTGGAATGTTTGTTCACCCTACCCAAAGGATCAGTGGTTGTGCCTGGGGCCTGAGCTCGAAGCCAGGTGCCAGCTCCTTCTGAGTCCGAGCCATTCTTCGGTATTGAAGAGGATCAGAAGCGCTGGTAGTTGTCCCAAGTAGGGAGAGGGCTCTGAGACAGGCAGGGAGGTTGGGCAGAGCTTGAGACTTTTCAGAGTATGATGGGGTGTGGTGTTTCCAGTTGAGGAGATCAGCAGAGGAGAAGGGAAGGGAAGACGTGACAGGTGGTTGGTTTGACCTGGGGGCCTCCTGGGTAAGCACAAAGAAGCATCTGAAGATGGGGTGGGTGGAGGCAGTAACTACCAGACAGGGGTCTGGCACACTGGATGGGGCAAGAGGTAGTGCCGTCAGCGGCTGTGAGGATGGGGCAGTAAAATCAGGAGAGGCCTCTGGTTGTGGACTGACCACCGGTTTGGTTGATATGGCAGATGATCTGGAGAGGACACTCGATTGACTACATACAGCAGAGGAGGGTGGTCTTCAGGGTCAGCGGGAAAAACAGGATAAATTTTCTGTTTTCTAGGAGCTTCTTTAATTGGAACTTTGTGATTGGGGGAATTTGACCACTAAACAGATTCCCTTCTCTCATCGCTTCTCGGTCTTTTGGCTAAGATCAAGTGTAGATTCCTTTCTCTTGGCAAGCACAGGCGTGGAGCCAAGGTGGGGGATTTTGGCATAGTCCAAGCCAGGAGTCACTATGGTTTGGAGCCTGTTCCTTTGTCCCAAACTTGGCAGACAACTTCCACATTTAGAGTTCCCTCTGGAGGCCAGGCAGGACACAGGCGCGGCCGATGGACCTCACAAAAGGCCCGGAGTAGTTGGGGTTTTACCTTCATTCTATAATCATCTGAGGAACCTTTTTCAAAGTTGCTCAGCATACAGTCCAGGACAGGGGTTTATTCTGACAACCACCTGTACTTGTACCCTTGAATGATAGCACAATGGACAGAGAGTGGGTGCCCCTCTCAAAGAGAGAGACCAAACCAGTGCCCACCTGGCCGCTTGCCTCTTGGCAACACTGGGACCATCCTGGCTAAGGACAAGTGTCTCTTAGTCCTCTGTTATGCCCTCTCAAGCCTCTATTGAAATTGGGTTAAATAACCCTAAGTTATTGCAGGCTGATCAGGCCTGCAATCTCCCAAGTGAGTGGAGGGTGAGGGTGTAAATAAACGAGACAATGGAATATTATTTCAAGGGCTTCCAGGAGGGACTAATTTTCTTCCTGGTTCTATATTCTCTGAATTAGCCAAAGACTTTTCTGGGTCGCCCATATTTATTAGATTTACAAACAAGGGAGGGGGAATACTGAAGAAAATGCAGAAATCTGGGCAGGACTCTGGGCAGGACTTGAGAATCCTTTCAAGGACTCCTCCAAGTAATATTATGTTAATTTGGGAGAACTATGTAATCTCCAGGAAGGCCTTCACAGCAGGGGTGAGATGCCTGCTTGAAGTTAATAGGGTTTGGAGCTAGGCATCCTTGGCTTCGGTCTCCTTGTCCTTGAGGTGTCACATTGTCACAGGCCAATACAGGCCTCAGCAGTGACCAGTGACTCATAGAGGTTCACTTACTATGAATCAGCCGCCCATCTGCAGACAAGGTGCCTAAGCCTCAGACGACTCACAAGTAAATGTGAAAAGCCAATTGGTTAATATTAAATCCTGCTCAGAGCCACTTTGTAGTGATCCCCAACAAGCCTCCAAAAAGGAACATGCCAGGAGCACCTAGTCACGTGTGTCCTCCAAACCTCAGGTTAGGGCGCACACAAGCTCAAGAGCTCTGACACCCTGCGGGGTCTTCCGCTGTGGAGCGCAGATGAAACAGTCCATTGTATACCACCCAGTCAAAATCAGTCCACACGTTCACACATGGGCATGCAGAGGCTAAAACCTTCCACCCCCAGTCCCGCGGGGAGAGCTAACTGAAACAGGAACTGACTGCTCTGATTCAGATAAGAGTGATCAGGTCTTCCTTCATCCATGCAGGTACAGCAACTGACAGACTGACTGTGGGACATCCCGGGGTGGTCCTACCCTGTCCACGGGCTCAAACCAATTGTGTGCCACCTCCTTCTGTAGGTCCAGTGAGGTCTCTGCTGTCTCACGGGGGCTCCTAATCCTGGACTGTGGGGGAGACTCCTAAAAGGATTGGAGGATGTGCCTTGTTATCAGCAGGTTGGAGGGTGAGTCCCTGCTTTGCCCAGCGGGCCTGCACCAGTGACCCAATCAGCCAGTAGTGTTTTCCCAGTCAGGGAACCAAGAATGTTGCAGAACCAGGTACCAAACCGTACAGAAGACACTCTGCTCTAGGGAGTAGGAAGGCAACCAACTTTGTTACCCCAGTGGGCTGAGGGGAATCACTCCCAAAGCATTTGCCCTGGGCTGGCTTTGGAATTGGCTTACATAGGTTTTGCAAGCAAGAAGTACAGAAGCTTGAAAGTGTGAATTTCTATTGGGTCGTGTTGGTTATCTCTCATTGCTGGGCAGAATGTCTTTGAAAGAAGTAATAGTACCAGTCACCTCTCATTTGTAGCTGGTGTAGCCAGTCAAGGCTGACTGAGTTTAACTGTTGAGCTACCTGGTGGGTTGGATGATCACATTTTTGTCCTAATATGGTATCGTAGTATTAGTTGACTTTTTTTCTATTTGAGACAGGGTCTCGCTATGCAGTTCAGGTTGGCCTTGAGCTCACTTTGTAGCCCAGGCTGGCCTTGAACTCACAGTGATCCTCCTGCTTCAGCCTCACAAGTGCTGGGATTGCAGGTGTGTGCCACCATGCCCTGGCCTCTTTTTCTTGTTTTTTTTTTTAAACGAGACGGGGTCTCACTATGCAGTTCAGGCTGGCCTTGAATTCACTATGTAGCCCAGGCTGGCCTTGAACTCTCCGAAATCCTCCTATCTCAGCTTCTGGAGTGCTGGGATTACAGGCATGCACCACCACGTCCAACTCAAATAATTATTTTTCAAAAAATGAAGCATTGTTCACTATAATCCCAGCCCTGGGGTACTGAGGCACAACGATTGCTGGGAGTTTGAGGCCAGTGGAAGCTAATTAGTTCCAGCTAGTGAGAATTTCCTTCTCTGCCTTTACATCTTTTACTTCCTTGGATCTGTATCTTTTGAATAAGTTTGTTTCCACCCTAACCCCTCTGTCTGAGGTTTCATTGGGGTTGTCTGTGGGACACAACCCCAATCTTCCCATAACAATAGCAGTCTGAGGGAGACCGAGCAGGTAGCTACAACTTCTGGCTGTAAGAGAGAAAAGGTAGCCAGCTAAAGGTGGTGGTGGTACATGTCTCTAATTTCAGCACTCAGAGGCTGAGGCAGGAGGATCAAAAATTTGAGCCCAGCCTGGGCAATTTAACTTAGCAAGACCCTGTAGTATATAAAATAAAAGGCTCAGGATGTAGCTCAGTGCAAAAGGCTCAGGGTGCAATTACCAGTACTTCAAAAACGAAATCAAAAGGGGTCAGGAGGAGGAGAAAGAAGAGGGAGAAGGGATGCCCAGGCCAACCAGATGAGACTAGTACAACTGGGCCAGGAGTATAGCTCAGTGGCACAAGCACCTGCCCGGCAAGCACAAGGTCCTGAGTTCAATTCCCAGTACCAATAAAATAAAAACAAACTGAGACTAGTACAAGCAAAGATTGCGATGGATCTGACTGGGAACTGAGCCTAAACCTCATTATACCTTTACTATAACACATTTCCTTACTAAAGTCTCCGCTCAAGTGGGGACAGAACACGTTTTAAACTGCAGAAGCTCACACCTGTGCAGTAACTAACTCAACCCTGTCCACAGCCCCCAACCTCCTGGCTCCTTTCAAGAAAAAAAAAAACAAAATTTTTTGAGATTCCATAGAAATGTGGCCCTTCATTAGGACAAGAGCTGGTGGGGAACAGGGAAGGCTACCAGCACTGCTTCACTTGGGGCAAAACAGGACTGCAAGGACACCTTCCTAGGACTGAGCTTGCAGATAATGTGAGGATCAGGATTCCAGGCAGCTCAACGTCCGCGCCTAGTCAAGCGCAGCTGTGGTTACCCCGTGGCCGCAGAGGCTGAGAATGGGCAGTTGCCAGCTGCAGTATCTATAAAAATTCTAGCCAGGTGAGGTGCCACACGCCTGTAATCCCAGAACTAAGGAGGCTCAGGCAGGAGGATCACTGGGAGTTCGAGGCCAGCCTGGCTACAAAGTGAGCTGTAGGCCAGTCTGAACTACATACAGAGACCCTGTCTCAGAAAACAAAACTAAACCAAAAAGACAAAAAATAAATTGGTGCTGGGGATGCGGCTCACCAGCACCATGCCTGCCTGCCAAGGAGGCCTTCAAATTCGATTCTCAGCATGAAAAAATTAAAAATAGACAACGGTGAAAGTGAACTGCAGCATTTATTTT
>PVLD010031595.1:0-15562 GCA_004027595.1 Dinomys branickii | reverse complement strand
AGCGATACATGTGCAGGCAACGTATTGTATCACTGGTGTAAGAACCCGAGGGTGGGAATATAAACTAAGAGACATGAAGGAAATCTGTTCTAAAACAAAGAACAGATGGGACGAAGGAAAGTAGAAAAGAAAAAGACAAAAATGTATGTATGTATATATGAATATGCATATATGCAGGAGGGCTAACATGGTTCTACTACTGTATTATATCACTTAATGCTAAGCAATAATCGATGACGGGTTATTTGATCAATCTTGTATGTCTGTATGTGATATCCTGAACACACACTTCGAAGATATCAATATGTAAAGCAGCAACTATTGGTGTTTTTTTTTTGTTGTTGTTGTTGCTGTTGTTGATGTTTGCCTGTTTTGTTTTTTGTCTTTGGATTCTTGGTTTTTGTGTTTTTTCTGTTGTTGAGAGGATTAATTGTCTGACTAAATTTGCATGTCTGTATATGGGTTTATATATTTACACTTTGAAGATATCAATGGATAAAGCAATAACCACTGTTGAGACCATATCACCTTGTCTATAGATTAGTTGTGATTGTACTATTTTTTATGCTAATTGGTGTCTGTTTGTCAATGTTTTTGTACTTTTATTTAAAAAAAAAAATGAGATGATGACAGGAATAGGAAAATATCTAGTAACTCTCAATGTAAATGGCTTAAACTCCCCAGTTAAAGAACACAGATTGGTAGACTTGATCAGAAAATAAAATACAACTGTCTGAAATAAACAAGAAAATTATAGGTCAAAAATCAAAGGGTGGAATACAATATTCCACATACCAGGGCACCAAAAGCAAGCAGGGGTAGCAAATTTTAACCTCAGGTTAAGGAAATAAAGCTAAAAATGACCAGAAAATGCAAAAAATATTACCACGTTAGGAAAACAATTCAAAAGGAAGAGTAATAATTGTAAATATACATGCACTAAATATCAGTATACCTAACTTCATAAAATAAACACCCCTGGACATAAAAGATCAAATAACATCAACACAAACATAGTAGGTGCCCTCAATATCCCACTATAAACAAATCAACTAAACAAAGAATCAATGGAGAAATACCAGAGCTGAACCACACTTTTGAACAAAAAGACTGAAACCCTATCTTCACAGATGGTTCTTTGAAAGAATAAAATACCTTGTGAAACGTACCAAAAGAAGGAAAGAAAAGGCACATATCAATGCAACTATAAATAAAAAAAGTGAAATAAAAATGGACGCCACTGAAACCCAAAAGATCATCAGTAATTATGAAAAATTGTACTACAACAAATGGCAGAATCTTCAAATGCAGAGATTCCTAAACACATCTAAATTACCAAAAAAAAAACCAAGAAGACATAAAAACTGTACTGGGTTTATTACTCCAATTGCAAAACAAGTATCTGTGAGTCATATTATATATGACTAAAAATAAATAGAGAAACACAAATCTCTCATATAGGAGAATTTTAAATAACTTACATAGTTTGCCCTGCAGGCAAGAAAGTATAACTCACTACTTGGGTATAAACTGTTTATAACAAGTCCCTTCCAAGTAGTACAGTATTGAAGGAGGAAAAAGGAGTCATTGTACAGGTGACCAGGGTCAAGCACAAGAGGCATTTACCAAGATGCTAGCAGTATCTAGAGTTCTAAAACTTACATTGTCATTGTTAAGATATTCTTGAGGCAGCCCAGCATGGTGGCCCATGCCTGTAATCCCAGCAATTGGGAGGCAAAGGCAGGAGGATGGTTGTGAGTTCAAGACCAACCTCAGCTACAAAGTGAGCTCGAGCCAGCCTGAACTGCATAGCAAGAACCTGTCTCAGAGGACTTCCAGGAAGATGGTGACTGGATAAGCAGTAGAGAAAGATCCTCTTGGAGGACTGCCACCCAAACATTGGATTATAGCAACATCAAAGGACAAGGAGGAGAGAAGTGGATCCCCCAGCCCCAGGAAGGTATGGAAATGAAAGTTGAGGCCATCAGAAAGAGCAAACCGGATCCCTCCTGGAAAAGCAGCTCGGGTGGCTGCCATGGTACAGTCAGATTCGCAGGCTGGACCAAAACCAGAACGGAGGGGAAGGCCAGAGAGCGAACAACGGCAGTGAGGAAGTACTGTGGACACCTCAGAGTGCTGACTCCAAGAGCAGAGTGAGTGGTGGCAGAACGGTCACAGCCTTTCCTACTGCCTGTGCCAGCTTAGCCACATTCAGACCAGCCCCTGCCTGGCACCGGCCTGGCCCGAGTGCCTCGCCCACCACAGCTACCCACTCCTCGCCCTTCACTTGTTCCCTCAGTGCATCCAGACATCCAGAGGCTCCGTGGCACCTCCCACTTCGGACTGGAGACCACACCAGTGGTCTTGCCAATGCAAGCTGGGAACCGGAGCCCAGAAACATGGAGCCAAACTCTGGTGGCGTGAGCCGAAGGGCGCGGTCCCACCACGGGGCATGTGAAGAGCTGACACCAGATGCACGCGGCCGCTGCCAGGTGTGCAAGGAGCTGACGCCGGGGGCAGTTCTGCCATGGCTTGCAGAGCCACCCCCAGCCATGCAGGGAGCCACTGCTGGGTGTGGTCCTGCCACTGAGTGCAAAGCTGCTGCTGGGCGTGGTCCCACTGAGGGGTGCACAGGAAACCATCACTGGGCATGCGGCTTGCTGCAGGGCACATGTGAAGCTGCCGCTGACCACACAGTGACATCATGGGGGACACAGAGCTACTGCAGGACCTGCGGGACCACGTGGTCCCACCACGGAGGTCCTGCAGAGACACCTCGGGCCCACAGTCCCACCCCTGCCCTGGGATCCCTCTCCCTCGGCCATCGCCTCCAGTGCCAACCCTCCAAGATCCTCAATGCGCGATCCGGAAGAAAAGCAACAGCCACGGGTTAGCAAGAGCAGCCAGCTCAAAGATGAACTGGAGGGCTGAGGCTTGCTACTAATTATGAGCACTAAGAGGGCCTTCATACCATTTGCAAATACGAACTTTGTGTCAACCCACAGAGACAAGACATACAAAAAACTGCAATCCTGGAGATTAAGAGATGACAACATACTCTATGCAGAAGACCTGAGAAGCTCCTCCAATTGTCTCCCAAAACTAATAACTAAACTTAGTACACACCTTGAACTACCTCACTGCACACGGGTGGGGGAGACTTCACACCACTTGTGCCCAGCATCAAAGGATTTGAAATGAGAATTGAAACCCTCACAAGGAGCAAACAAGACTCCTTCCTGAAAAACAGCTCGGGCAACCGCCATGGCAGTTAGAGGAAGAGGAAGAGGAGAAAGAGGGAGTCACCACTCCATACAACACCCTTGGCCCACTACATCATTCCTACGCTCACAGCTTCAGCTTCAGAAGCCCGGGCTGACAGACGCCTCCCAACTCAGCAAGAAGAGAGAGAAATTCTAAGAACTGAGCCAAAAGCAGAGGGGAGAAAGCCCAGCCTGGAAGGTGACTGGGAAAACAGCAGAGAGGGATCCTCCCATAGGATCGCCAATAGGATTGCCAACCAGACACTGGACTGTAAAAACATGAGAATGAAAAAAGGGAGAGAGGCAGGTCCCCTGGTACCAGGAAGGTTTAGAAATGAGAATCAAGTTGGGGGGCTCCTTGCAGGCTACATGGGGACCCTGAGAACTTGGACTGGGCCCCCTAGAGCACCTCATCAGGTCTAAGCCGGGCAGTCCATGGGGCTGACCCATGGACTCAACCTGGCCCCCACAGTGCCTTGCTGGGGCAGAACACAGCGGTCTTCGGGGGTGACCCTGAGGACTCAACCAAGCCCCCAGGAACGCCTACTTGGGTGGAGCCTGGTGGTCCTTGGGCGCAACCCCGCAGACCCAATCAGGCCTCTAAGAGTGCCTCATTGGGGCGGAGCCTGGTGGTCCGCGGGGATGACCCCACGGACTGGTCCCAGGAGTGCCTCGCTGGATCAGAGCCTGGCAGACTGGGCCCCTGGGAGCACCTCGTTTGGGTGGAGCCTGGAGGTCTGCAACCCCTGTGGACCAAACTGGGCCCCTGGGAGCACCTCGCAGGAGTGGAACCAGGTGGTCTACGGGGGCAGCCCCACGGACTGGTCTGGGTCCCTGGGAGTGCCTCGCCAGGGCAGAGCCCGGCAGGACTCGAACGGGCCCCTGAGAGTGTCTCATTGGGGCAGAACCCGGCAGTCCACAGGGGCGACCCTGCGAACCAAACCGGGCCCCTAGGAGCACCTCGCTGGGGCGGATCCCAGCAATCTGTGGAGGCAACCCTGCAGACTGGTCCAGCTCCCCAGGACCACCTTGCAGGGGCAGAGCCCAGAGGTCTGCAGAGCTGACCCCATGGACTCAAGCGCGTCCCCGGGAGCGCCTCATTGAGGTGGAGCCCAGTGGTCTGTGGGGACCAGACCCCCGAGGGCCCTGAGAGCTTATCAATCGGGTATGACCATAGTATATTTGGTTCCCTGCCTATGTACCATCTTTGAGGATGGGTGCTTTTCCACCTAGTGCCATAGTAATTTGAGTGCACCCATGTTTGTTACAGCATAATTTGAAGCAGCCATGTACCTTTCCAATGTGAGAGCCCAAGGGAGTAAATAAACCAAAAAGTACAGTTATTATCAGAGGGAAAAGGACTGACTGGATGGGAGAACAATGGAGATGAGGGTGGAAAAAACTGATTAATCGAACGTGCCATTATTTGTGTAACTGAGTAACAAAAGTGAAGACATCATTTTGTAATACAGCATCCATTTTTAATTCCCCAATATCTGCTCTATAATTCTGTGTTTCCTTTATCATTTCTGTGTTATTCTGGTTTATAACTGAGTAAGGAATACAAAGATAACATTATTCAATACATCATCCATTGTTAGTCCCCTGCTATCTTCTCTATAATTGTGTATTTCCTTCACTGTTTTTGAGATAACTGAGTAACAAATGTGAAGACGATATTATGTAAAACAGAATTGTCAATCCCCTACTATCTTCCCCATAATTTGTGTATTTCCTTATTGTTTTTGTGTTATTTGAGTTTATATTCTTTTGTCTTTAAAATAAAATTTACAAAAGAGGAAAAAAAAAAGACCCTGTCTCAAACACACACACACACACACACACACACAAGATATTATTGAGGCAATGACTTTCAGGAGGTTCCATCAAGAATAACAACGTATTATGTCAAAATTGAGTTTTACTATTCATTATTACACATACACTGTGCTTTAAAAACATTTACTATATTCTAGAAACACATACGATTTGAAAAGTAGAGCAAACGAACAAACAGAAACACTAACCAAAAGGAAATGGGAAAGACGACTACTTTGTTGTAACTATAACACCTGAATTGACATCAATATTCTAAATTACCAATGGACTTGAGGCCTATTTACCTGCTCAGAAAATAGAATACTCCAACTATGTAGTAAGATATAAACAAGTCCATACGTATTACACAATTTTATGAAAACTGTCTTCTAAATGTAAGCCTTTAGGCTTATGGAAATGAAGCTCTCTGCCTTTACAACTAATCATAGAGGAAAGAAGCCACAGCATTGACACAGAGACAGAGAAAAACTGTCAACTCATGATGTGTAAGGTGGGTAGTCTGTCATATGTCAAAAAACCTACAAGTCAAAAGCTAATCCGATGACTCTGAAATGAATGTAAATTCTTCCATGATTTTAGTTTATGCTTCATTCTAGGACTCATGAATTCTAATGTTTATGTTCATTCACCCATTTACTCATTCAAACTGTATTTATCAAGAACATAGTATGGGCTCAGTGAGGATATTTCTAATAAATAAATAAGCAATACATTCTATTTACTAAATGAAAATCAGCCCTATCTGTACTAGCTTGAAACGTTTCTTTTCTAACCACAATTATCTCTGCAGCTTCTGATTTTCATGTCTCTTATTCCTAAACCACCACTTTCACAACCTGGTTCACTTACTTCACAGGCTTTTTTCTCTTGCTTTTCTAGTTATAACCAACCTGTCCTACCACAAGTATTACTCCTGTTTCTCAATTCATGTGAAAGATGAGTCTTCTCCATCTATGAAGTACTTTGTATAATAATTGTCTCATAATTATTTAGGAAAGAACAAGCCATATACTCATCTACTCTGGTGACCTTCACTTCACAGATGAGGAAATCTTAAGTCCAGGAGTTAATCGGACAGTACAATGATCACAGAAACAGAGTTACAAGCATCACACAAACTGGCCTATCAGCTCCTAGATCAATGTTTTTTTTAATCCTACTTATAAGAGCTAGCCAATCAAACCCTATTAAATAAACTCATTTTCAAACACCCCTCTTTATAGCTAAGCCAGTAAACACATGAACATTAAAAGTATTATTTCCTTAAAAGATGTATTTTTTTTGTTCATTTGTTTTCTTAAAGTTGCTTTTGCTGTACTACTTTTCTTTCCAACATGACTTGTGACAATTAAAACAAAGGATTTGTGCTTCTCCCTTGTAGGACCTTCAATGAGCTAATAAAGGAATTTGTATTTCAAAAATGGAAGAAAATCCAAGTAAAGCAAGTAAGAAGTTATGTTCTCCAAAGTACCCTGGTTGTCTCAGCCCTACTGGTAAATAATATTCAGTAGTTCCCAATTTGGTTAGTACAAATCACTACGAAGTTTTCAACAGATATGTGACAGCTATGGAGAATGGCTTGGCAGAAAATCTAAGATCCTGATTCTCTCTGCCTTCTTTAAAGCTGGAGCAGCCAGAACCCATTCTCTGTCTAGAAAACTCAGTGGAAAAAAATTCAGTGCCTACTTGCCAACATAAACTTGACATGCACAGTATGGACAAAAACTGGGGCATATTTAATTTTTCTAAAATGTATTACAATGTATCTCTTACTCGCTACTTCTCCAACTCTTTAATAAAACTGAAAGGGAAGCAATACTTCCAAAGTCATGCCTGGAAGCAAGCATTTCCTGATACCAAAAGCAGAGAAAGATCCAACCAAAAAAAGAGAACTGCAGGACAATCTCCCTAATGCACATATACACAAGAATCCTCAATAAGTTACTGGCAAACAGAATGCAGCAAATCATCAAGAACATTGTACACCAGGACCACGTTGGATTCACGCCACAGATGCAGGGACGGTTCAGCATATACACATCAATAAATGTAACACACCATATTAACAGAGCCAAGGGTAAAAACCACATGATCAGCCAGGTGTGATGGGACATGCCTATAATCCCAGCGCTTAGGAGGCTGAGGCAGGAAGAACATTGTGAGTTTGAGGCCAGTTTAGGCTACACAGTGATTTCAAGACCAGCCTGGACTACAGTGAGACCCTGTCTCAAAACAACAAAACAAACAAACAAAAAACCATAAGATCATCTCAATAGATGTAGAAAAACCATGTGACGAAGTCCAACACTCTCCAAACTATACAAAAAATTAGAATAATAGATGTCTTTATCTCAAACTGATAAAAGCTATATATGACAAACCAACAGCCAACATCATACTAAATGGACAAAAACTAAGAGCTTCCACCCTAAAATCAGGAACAAGATAAGGATGTCCACTGTCACCACTCTTATTCAAGATAGTTCTGGAAACATTAGCCAAAGCAACTAGAAAGAAATAAAAGGAATAAGGGGAGGCGAGGAAGAAGTTAAATTATCATTCTTTGTGGATAACATCATGTTCTATATACAAGACCCCAAAAACTCTACCAAAAACCCCTAGATTTAATAACCAAAATCAGTAGCAAAGCTGAATACAAAGTCAGAACTCAAAAACCAATAGCATTCCTGTACATGAATAACAACTTCACTGAGCGAGAAATTAGGGAAACAAAACCTTTCACAATAGCATCCAAAAAAATCAAATATCTAGGAATGAATCTAACAAAAAAAGTAAAAAAGATCTTTACATTGACAACTACAGTACTCAAAAAAGAGATCAAAGAGAACGTCAGAAAATGGGAAGATATTCCTTGTTCTTGGGTAGGAAGAACCAATATACTGAAAATGTCCATACTTCCAAAGTTGTTATTCACATTTAATTCAATCACTTTCAAAATACTAATAGCACATCACACAGAATTAGAGAAAACAATCCTAACGTTCATTTAAAACTGTAAGTAACCTAGAACAGCAGAAGTAATTCTGGGCCACAAAGGCAAAGCAGGAGGCATCACAATCTCTGACTCAAAATTGCAGTATAAAGCTACTGTGATAAAAACAGCATGCTACTGACAAAAACAGACCCAAGGATCAATGGAATAGATTACAAGATGCAGAAACAACTCCAAACACACTTAACCACCTTATCTTTGACAAAGGAGCCAAACACCTTCACTGGAAGAAAGTTTCTTTAATAAATGGTGCTGTAAAAACTGGGTATGCACATGCCGAAGATTAAAACTAGACCTTTATCTTTCACCATGCACTCAACTAAAATCAAAATGGATCAAATATCTAAATCTTAAAACAAAAAACACTAAATCTGCTGGAAGATAAGTTAGAATTCTTGAAGACAATGATGTAGGCAAATATTTTATGAACAAAACCCCAAATGCACAGGAAATATCACAAAGAATCAACTACCGGGATTTTATCTTATTAAAAAGCTTTAGCATAGCAAAAGAAATTATCAATAGAGTGAAGAGACAACCTATAATGTGGGGAAGAAAACTCTGCCAGCTGTACCTCAGACAAAGGACTAGTATCTAGAATATTTAAAGGACTCACGAAACTCAGACCTTTTCCCCAATTTAAAGACCTAATCCAAAAATGGGCATCTGAAATTAACAGACACTTCTCAGATAAAGAAGTAGCAATGGCAAATATATGAAAAAATGCTCAACATTACCAGTCACTCAAGAAATGCAACAAAGAAAAATGCTGAGATGCCATCTCATTCCAGAAAGAATGGCTACGATCAAGAAATCAACCAATAACAAAGGCTGTCAGGGCTGTGAGGAAAAAAGAATCCTTTTCCACTGTTAGTGGGAGTGTAAACGAGTGCAACCACTATGGAAATCAGTGTGGAGATTCCCCTAAACCTAAAACTAGTGGTTCCATTTAACCCAGCTATTCTTCTTCTATTATCTTCCCCCAAAGAATTAAAAACATCATGGGCAATCCACTCAGGTCCCCTTGTGTCCCTTTCAGAAAAAGCTTTCTTTCCCCCCAATAAATACATTCTGCTTTTAACTTCTGTTGTTCCTAAAATTCATTCTTCGATTTTAAAGAACACGAACTCATCCCAAATTTATCTTTGAGGTTGGGAGTTTCTTTCCCCTATATCATTTGGAGGCCTTCCACAGAGACCACAGGATGGTGGGATGCTTCGAAATGTGCAAAGAGTGGAAGGAAAATGATAAAATTTTTACAAAAGTACTTTTTCTGATGCATGGAACCTGAAAAATAACAGAAGAGGAAAAAGACTATGATCCAACTTACACAAAGTTAATTAACAGCTCTAGACACTCCCACCTACCTTTGGACCCAGGATTTCACCTGAGTCTGGAGAAACAGAAATGAATGACAACCAGTTTTATTTTGAACACTTTGCCCCTCTTCATGGTCCCCAAATATTTTTTTTCTAAAAACTTTATGTAGTTATATCAATTAAAATTTTACCTAAAATATCACCAAATTTGAGGATTAATTTGAAGAAAATGAGATCTTGAAATTGCAAATTTGCCTCTGGTTCTACTTCTGAGGAGATTCAAGAGTTAGTCACTGCCAGAGAGGAGATGGAGCAATCAGGCCTGAGACCTATGGCCAAGTTCAGAGGACCCTGTTCTTGCATTACTGCAGAGGGATACTGACAGGCCTGACAAGAACAAGCACATAGACAAAGACAGAAGGTAGCAGACACTGCTGCATCAATAAAGATTTTGGCTTACAACAATTAAAAGTATCATATCACAGTGATATATGCATACCCAGGGTTACAGCATCACAGTTTGTGATAGCTTAATCATGGAAACATCCAGAAGTGCCCATCAATCAATGAATGGATAAAGAAGATGTAGCTTTCTTACACAATGGAGTACTCTGCCATCAGCAAGCATAAGCTTGAGACATTTCTAGCTAAATGGATGCATGAGAACATATTCTTAAGTGAAATAAAATATACAAACCTTTAAACAGTTCATTGTTTCTCTGGTGTGAGAAACTGAAAGTGTAAATAAGGACCAAAATGTCTAATAGATATTGGGAAATAGGAAGAAAATGTTCAAATGAGAATGGGAACAAGGGAGGGATGAAGGAGAAAGAAATGGACAAGAAAAAAAGGAAATAAAAGTAAAAAAAGAAAGCTTTTGTAAATAAAGAGGTGAAGAAGAGTTGAAGGGAGGGGAGGGAAATGTGGGGGAAAAAAGCAAGATATATCTTTTATAGGTACAAATTACCTATGATGAATATTATCATTATATCTAAAATGTACCAATACAAATAAAAATAAAAATAAAAATAAAAAGTAGAGAGGCCAACAGGCAGACTGATTACATGTCTCTCTCCTGCTGGAGCAATGTTAGATCACTATATGACAGGCATTATTCCTAGTTTGGACCATAAACCAGTGGCATCTGCATCACTGGGAAGCTGGTTAGAAAGTTCAACAGCTCAGATGTTGGGCTCCACTCAGACCTATGAAGTCAGCAACCTCCACATTAACAAGACATATAGGCACTTCACGAGAATCATTTCTCTAAAGGACAAGTAGGAGGGCAAGCCAAACCCCCTGGATACAAAATCGGAGTATGGTCAGCAAGCTGCTGAACGTGTTATGGACTACTACAGTATAGGCTGAAGGATGTATAGTCTGCTTCCTTCCCTCATCTTTGTCATGTGCTTCATTGCCACTGTGGCATTAATTAAGGCAACCAAAACTATACAATGAGAGACAAGTATAAATCCAGAGCACAGCCAACAATTTACTTAGAGAGCCTATACACATATGTTCTCATCCTCGCATGGTCTAACAGTTGGTAGAAACCCTGAACTAATCAAAACCCAACAGGAGAAAACACACGTTTCTTCCAGGAAGAATAGGAAAGCTCACATCCCATGGACACATATTACTTTCCTAAGGATTAAACAATATATACAGATAGAGAGGGGTACTTTCTGGCTCTTTCTACTGTCTTCAACCACCCCCACCCCAACCTTAGCAGAAAGAACTATGTCTTCCAACAGCCTTTAAATTAATTCTCCAAGGGGCTCAGTTCCTCCTAACCAAAGAGGCCTCCCTAAGTCTCCATTGGCTTGAGAATTCTAATTCCTTACATAAGATTGTGGCATTTCTTCTTTTTTGATTGTGGCATTTCTTAAACCTCTTATTTAGTTAAAGCCTTTTAATTGTCAACATTCAACCACACAAACACAGCAGGAGATATAATTACAGATAATGCAGGAAAATATACATACTATTTGGGAAAGGAAAAATAAAAGAGGTATTTGTCTTAATACCACAGGTAGCTTATAAATCAACAGATCTCAAACTTCCTGATCTCAAAATCCCTTTGCACTTAGAAAGTTACTGAGAACTCCAAATGGCCTGTGTTTATCTGACTACGTCTACAGATACTTACTGTTTAGACTTTAAAACAATCTATAAAAATATATGTGCCTATTAATTCACTTAAAATAATAATAAACCCAATATGTTTACTCTATTTTGTGGAGGAAAAAACTTGTGTTTTTCACAATCAAAGAAAACTCCAGTGAGGGGAAATAGCACTGCTGTACATTTTTGTGAAACTTTTTAAATTCTCAGCTTAACAAAAAACAGCCTTTGCATTAATTTGTCATCACCATGAACCTGTACATTTAAGAGAAAATGGACCTGTACAGTTATGAAAAGATGAGAGTCAAAAAGGCTAACAGTGTCAGTATTATGTAGATAATTTTGACCCTCAAGACCCCCTCACAGGGTCTTAGGGACCCCACAAGTTGCTTCATCACACTTCTGAAATATGTACAGGTGGAAGTACCTATAAACTATAAATTGCAAATTGAAAGGGAGCAGTTACAGTGATTTAAGCTCAGGATTCACAGTCAAAAGATTTGGTTTAAATCCCACTCTACTACATGTTTTCTCGCTATTTGTCCCTAAGCAAGACAGTAATTTAACTTCTTTTTAAAATTTCATTGTCAAAAAAAAAAAATAAAAATAAAAATAAAAATAAAAATAAAAAATAAAATAAAATTTCATTGTCCACATTTTAAAACAAGACTAACACTACTGCTCACCTTCAATGGTCCTTGTGAGAACAATGACAATATACAAATAAAAGCTGGCTCTCAGACATTTAAGTCAGTTTTCACTTTTGGTTTTAAGGGGTCTGACTGGCACATTGTAAGAGACTGTGTTTACAGTATTATACCAGTAGCTCCTTTAAAGTCATTTAAGCTACTAGCAGCTATTTTTAATTTCCTCATAAATAAATCAGTGAAGTGATTAGCAATATTTAATAGTTTGCCTTCTCAAGTCTAGACTCAACACAGCGTTTTGGACATGTGAAAATTAATCAGCAAAATTATTTTTCATAAGTTCCTGAATTTCAAGGGTTTAGCTGATAACAGGAAGAAAATAAAGCTCACCTCTAGCTATACAAAAGAGAACCTATCTTAAATGCTGGAGAAAGATGGCATGGTTTCAGTGATTAATGAGCTTTGCAGTAAAACACCAAAGATACCGTGTAGAAAGGACATCAATATTAACAGGCCAAGTCCAGCTTCCAGCCAAGCTGTTCCCCAAACAGACACATATTTCCTCTGATAGAATGCACCTATCTCCTCACCCATCTGCCTCCAAATACTTCAGTCATGCCTAAAACAAACACTGTGAAGGCTCAAGGGCACAGGCAAAGAAGTCATTTGAGGTGAATTAATAAGACTTACTATGGAGACATAAAGGCCTCAGGGCAATTTAGAAAGCAGAACCTAAATTTTCCTCCCTTTCAAAGCAAACAAAAATTTCTCTCACTAGTGGTTCCTATATGACAAAAAGTCTGTAATTAGATAAGTTAACATCCTGAATTTTTAAATAAACAATAGTTTATGGAAAGTCTGAAAAGTAATCATTTTAGACACCTGATAAAAAGTCTGCACTGTTTTAACTTATTCCTCCAATTGCTTTGCCTTTTGTTAATAGTTCTGTAAAACACTGCACCAAAGTCTACATTCCTTTAAGAACAGAAACACAAAGATATGCTAAACCACCAAACATAACATCTACACAATTTCTTTAAAATAGCAAAGCTAAATTTGAAAAAATACTCTAAGAAATGAAGAAATAATAATTTGGAAAATAAAAATAGTAATACTTGTGATTAGTATATCACACATTATAAGTAATTTAGAATCAAATGCAAGTGATTCCTAACTTTCTAGGAGATAATCAGTACCCTAAAGGCAGAGGAGAAATATATTTAATATTATCAGTGGAAAGATTACGAGTTTTTAAAATTCTTTTCTCTATTTTCCATATTTTTAAGTAATATGCATTTGATAAAACTCAAAAGTTCTAAGAAACAAGTTGAAGAATTACTAATAACTGCTAAATAGGATAGAAAAATTACCTGAAAGACATTACTAGGTCTTACTTCTTGATCCATTTGAGCCTGCTACAATAAAATACATTAGACTAGGTAATTTATAAATAATAAAACTATATGCTCTCAGCTCTGGATGGTGAAAAGCTAAGATGAAGGTCCAGCAGGGTGAGTGTCTGATGAAGCCCGTTATTCACAGCCAGTGCTTTCTGTGCCCATACACAGTGGCAGAGGTAAGGCAGACTTACTCAGCCTTATTCAGCCTCTTTTATAAGAACAGTAACCTTAACCACGAAGACAAAGCCCTCAATATTTTCAATTTCCAAAAGGCCCTACCTCTTAATACTATCACATCGGGTATCAGCTTCCAACATATGGATTTTGGGAGTATACTAACATTCAGAATATAGCACCAGGTTTTCTTTCACTGGGCTTAATTTTCTATAGACTGGATTGTTTTAAAACTCTGTAAAGGCAGAGATTAATCTACAGATTTCCGTCCAGAGAACAAATAATGCAAAAGGTTACAGTTTACCACCCTATATGATAATTATTGCTTTTATCTAATCAAGTGATCTCACCTCAATCATTTATTAAATTTATGCACATCTATATATAGCCAAACACTGCACCAGTTTTAATGTCTTACTGGTTTCCTACTAACCAATGAATGAAATAAAATTGATACGCGTTCATGTTCTGTATGTATGATTTTATCTTTTTAAAAATTATAGTTTAGACTTCCGGGAAGATGGCTACCGGGTAGGCAGCAGAGAGAGAACCTCCCAGAGGATTACCACCCAGACAATGGAATATAGCAATATGAAGACAGAGAGAGGTGTGTACCCTGAACTCAAGAAGGACCTGAAATGGGAACTGAAGCCCCAGGAAAGACCAAGCAAAATCTCTCCTAGAGGAAAGGATCGGAGGGCCACCGTGGCACAGTTGGAGGGAGAAGAGACGGAGAAAGAGGAAGCCACTGCTTCAGACACACTCTTGGCCCAAGCCCTCGTTCCAGCGATTGCAGCTGCGGCTTCGGAGACCCACGCTCATGGAAGCCTCCTGACTCGGCCAGGGGAGAGCAGAGTTCCAAAAGCTGGTCCAGGTCTGGAGAGGAGAGGGCGCAGCCAGGAAAAGAGGCAATGGTGGTTGAGAACTGTTGTCAAATCCAGTGTGAGGATGAGAGGTTGCAACAGCCACTGAAGCAGAGTCCCCACCCTGCAGCAACCTTCCTAATCAGCATCTGGAGGCAAGGTGGAGACAGAGCAGCCAGTACACATCCCACCACACCCAGCTCTATGCCTGCCTCGAGGCTGTGGCCTCCTGCCTCTCCACTGTGTGGGCGGCTGCCAGTGGGGAGCAGTGGGGTGCATCAGCAGCGACATCAGAGCCACAGCAACTCCCAGGGATCCAGCCAAGGAACAAATGCGAACTGGAGCACAACAGCAAGAGAGAGCTGCAGATGGAGGTGGATCACATGGCCCCACGCCCTTCTCACTCCAATGTCAAGCAGGAAGCATGAACTGAGTTACTGGGCTTCAGCTCCCACCCTGAACACCCTCTGTGAGCACCTTGAGCCTCGGCGGCCTGCACAATCACCACCTGTTCCTGACAGCAATGGGACGAGTCCACAGGCTTCAGGACTCACCCCAAACTACTAATACGAGCAACAAGAGTGTCTCCATATTGCTTGCATATATGAACCTTGTATGAACCCATGGCAACCGGGTAGGCAGCAGAGAGAGAACCTCCCGGAGGAATGCCACTCAGACACCGGAATATAGCAACATGTGAAGGACAGAAAGGAAAGAGGTGGATATCCTGAACTCGAGAAGGATCTGAAATGGGAACTGAAACCCTTGGAAAGACTAAGCAAAACCTCCTCTGGAGGAGGGGATCGGAGATGTGCCATGGCGCAGTCAGAGGGAGACGAGATGGAGAGGGAGGAGGTCGCTGCTCCAAGCACACCCTTGGCCCACGCCCTCGTTTCGGCATCCGCAGCTTCAGCTTCAGA